>CM033458.1:2685280-2806586 GCA_019425755.1 Amaranthus cruentus | reverse complement strand
TGTCATTTACTGTTATAAATAGTAATATTATTTTATAAAATGAACTCATTTACAAGATAAATTAACTATTAAATCTTTATATTTGTTGTAACTTTAGCATCATCAAAGTGAATAAATAATTTATGATAAAATAAAAATATATACTCATAGTAATTATTGATATTTTAGACAAATAAATTTTAAAAGGTCTTCAACTATGATAGATATATAGTCAATCAGCAAACATTACATGTTTTGATGAGTTAATTGTTTCCCTAAATATCAAGTCAAATATATCAGTAATAGAAAAAGACAGAAAATTTTTTTAATGACAGTATGACACGTGTCTCTAGTTGTTTCTTCATTAGTATATTTTATTGATACATACTTGATGAAAAAGACTAAAAATTTTTAATGACAATATATTTTATTTGAGACAAATGAATTCCCATCATTGCTGTCTATTCATCAATGTACTTCCTCCGTTCCATAATACTTGCTAAATTTTCTATTTTTGACAATGTCATATTACTTGCTACGTTTCTATTTTTAGTAATAAAACAATCATATAAATATCTACTCTATCCCTATTTTTATCCTACTTTATACTTCCTCTGTTCTGATTTACTTGCTACCATTGCATGGGCACGAAGATTAAGAAATTACTGTGCAATGATGACTAGGAGGTGGAAAGTTGCTTTTTTGAAATTTTTTAATATTATTTGTTGAAAAATAAAAAAGAAAAATAGGAGTAATTAGATATAGAGTAGGATAAAAATAGGAGTAGATATAACTTTAAATGATTGGTTTTTTTACTAAAAAATGAAATGTAGCAAGTAATATGAAATTTCCCAAAATAAAAAATATAGCGAGTATTTTGGAACGGGAGAAGTACCTCACTAACTTTTTTTCCTCTTCAATTAAGAAAAAGTGAAGGGTAAAATAATACTTTATATGTTATGCCCACTTTTTCTTAATTCCCGTGCCCATGCAAATGTAACAACTAAAATGGAACGGAGGAAGTATAAGTATATCTTTTAATAATCAAGTGGATAAATGTATTATTGTTATCTATTCATGAATAAATTAAATTGAAATTAGTCGAATAGCATATAATCTTATATATTTCGTAAACATTAATTTATGCAATTTTATGTAGCCAACCTTTAACAAAATTGAGTAGGATACCTTGTGAGTGGAGAATTATCTTAATGACTTTTGAAGAAAACGTAAGCCATCATAAATTTCTAAAAATGGTATTAATGTATACACTAAAATGACATTTTGATTTTTTAAAACTAATTTGACCGAAATACACCAAACTCAGCCCAATCGTTGGAATTTTTCTTGTATTACTAAGGTTTATGAAATTCAAGAAACTTATTATATAGAATATAGCTCTTGCATTAAAAAAAAAATTATAAGAAACTACTTAATTTATAGGTCAATTTGCAAAAAGCTACCTAATGTAATTTTTTTGCAAAAAACTACCTAATCTAATATATTTCTTTGCAAATGACTACCACTTAACAGAAAACGTTAGTTGACCGTTAGGTTTGAGGGTTTGACCATTTGAGAGGTTAAGTTGTCTATGTGGCAGTATTTTATTAGTCCTCGTATTTTTAAATAATTTATAATTAAAACACATAAATTAACAAAATAAAAATAAATGATATTTGACGTCATTTTTACCCATCAGAACGACTTTCTTCATAAAAATGGACGTCGTGATTACCCTTATAGGGTAACTCTTTTGTAAATCCGGTCGAAAAAAGTACTTATTTGTTTATTTTTCGATACGTAAACCGAAAGATATTTAACGTTATTTTTTATTTTAATTTATGTGTTTTAATTTTAAAACATTTAAAAACACGAGAACTAATAAGATATCGCCACATAGACAACTTAACCTATCAAATTGGTCAAACTCTCAAACTTAACGGTGAACTAGCGTTTTCCGTTAAGTGGTAGTCATTTGTAGAGAAATATATTAGATTAGGTAGTGTTTTGCAAAACAAAATTACATTAGGTAGTATTTTGCAAAAAGACCTATAGATTAGGTAGTTTTTTATAATTTTTCCTTAAAAAAAGGAAAATTACCTAAAATAATCCAAACTATTCATGATTTTCCTACAATAATTCCACTTATTGATTAACCATGAATAATTCCAACTTTGAGGGGCATTTTCCAAGAGTAAACCCGGTGGCCGAATGACTTGATATAGCAAGTTTTATTTTTTTTAAAAAAAGATAAATTAAAATAAAATGTCGAAGAAAATGTTAAAAAATATTCATAGAAAATTTATGATTTTTTTTATTATTTAAAATTTTTTTATGTAAATTTACAAAATTTTTTTCTAATTATAAATTAATATTTAATTTATTGTTTTGGTGAATTACCTACTATAGCAGGTCATCGGGTTACCAAGTTTACTCTAGGAAAATACCCCTTAAAGTTGGGATTATTCATGATTAATCAATAGGTGGGATTATTATAAGAAAATCATGAATAGTTTGAATTATTCTAGGTAATTTTTCTTAAAAAAAAATTAAAAAAAAAAAAAAAAAAAACCAATCTACAAGCTATATCATCTAAAAAAATAAAAATAAAAAAATCTACAAGCTATTTAAAAGTGACTTGTAGTTATAGTGTATATATTGTTGTAGATAGTGGACTTGGATGGAGCGTCCAAATTAGCTTGTATATATGGACGAGAACAAAAAACTTGCATGAATTACCTACTCTCTATGATATACTTCCTCCGCCAGATTTCGATTATAGGCACTATTTATCGCACTATTTATCGTTAAAACTTATTTTATATATTATGGGTTATGTGTAATTAAAATATGTAAGTATTATTTTTTATAATTTTTAAATGTGCATAATTCGACATATAAATAAACAAAATAACACATTGAATTGTGTAAAAGTCATATGTAACAAATATAATGGAACAGAGGAAGTGTTTAAAATAGATTGATAAATAAATTCATTTGACTTATAATTAATTTTAACTCTACTTTTTGAACGAATTCAAAATCATGTAAAAGTCAATGTGGATACAAGATTCAATTTGAACAATCTAAAACACCTGATTCAAAGTATGCACACTCGTAAATTTGGTTTAATTAAAAGTTCAAGTAAGAGTTATTATGTTTAAACAAATGGATTTCTTCTTATATACACAATTTATTTACTTTTGGATAAATAATTTCAAATAAGTTCATCAAGGATAAAAACTTCACATCAATCAATCAATAATCAATCAATAATCAATCAATAAAATCAATAAAATATACTAATGAAGAAACTATTAGGGACATGCAAGGTTGTTTGGATCGGGATTCTACGTAGGATCGTTGAGGGGATAGGATCGAAATCGGTAGAATCGGATCGTAGGATCGTATGATCCTACAAAACTGCATTAATATGCTTTAAATAACTAATTTTCAATTATATTTGTTCTTTTTTTAAGTTTTAAGGTTTAAATTAACACTGATTTGACTTCAACTATTAAGTTTTGTAAAAGAATACATTTAATAATCATTTTTGTTGGCCCATTTGAGTTTTTAATTCTTAATATTTTTCTCATGCTATAATTTAGTCTTTATCCAATTTTAGAGAATTACTTTTGTAAAGGGTTTTTGAGAGTTTGTAAAATTAGACTTGGGAAGTCTAAGGGGGAACCGTGAGAAAATAACAAGAGAAAGAGAAGGAGAAAGAGAAGAGAAGTGGCCTAGAAGAGAAGAGAAGAAATTGTTTTATGTAATTGTGTTAATTGCCTAAAACATAATAACAGAATTTAAAATCCGGAGTGGTCGTGGTTTTCTTTCTATTAGGCCAAGAAAGTTTCCACGTGAAAGTTCTTGTCTCCTTTTACTTTCTTGCATTCGCTTTAGTATTTTGTTAGATTCAATTTCCGCAAAAACAAGGCATAAATACTTATTAAAGCAATACAACAATTCACCCCCCCCTCTTGTTGCATTCATATTCTCTAATCGTTTCTACAATTGGTATCAGAGCCCTGTTCCTCATTTGATCAGGAAACCCTGAGAGCCGTATCTTGGTATATTAGAGATGTTGAAGATGAATGAACGTATGGAAGAAGGTTACTCTACTCAGAGACCGCCAATGTTCGATGGAAAATTCTACACATATTGGAAGAATAGGATGGAAATCTTCATCAAGGCCGAGAACTATCAAGTTTGGAGAGTCATCGAAGTTGGAGATTTCGAGGTAACCACTACCAACTCCAATAACGAGACTGTTCCCAAACCAATAACTGAATATGAGAAAGAAGATTTTCAGAAAATGGAGATGAATGCTCTTGCCATCAAATTACTTCACTGTGGGCTTGGACCAAATGAACACAATCGAATTATGGGTTGCAAAAGTCCAAGCGATTTGGGATCCGTGAAGTTACCCATGAAGGAACAAGTGAAGTCAAGCATTCCAAGATTGACTTGCTCATGTCCAAATATGAACGATTTGTTATGGAACCTAGAGAAAGTATTCAAGAAATGTTCACTAGGTTCACAACATTACAAATGAACTTATCTCTCTTGGAAGGCTTATTCCGAGTTGGTCGGGTTCCGATGACTCACATTAATTACATGAACATTCGCCGAAACAAAGGCTTCGCTCCGCAATGAAAAGGAAGAGTCAACGCATTTAGGAAAATCGCCTCGGTTCAAAGTTCAAGAAGTTTTTGAACACCATACCAACAATCAAAAGAAACAACAAAGAAAAGGGAACCAAAATTCCAAAACCAACTTTGAATGTCACAAGTGTGGAAGTACCACCACTTTCATCAAAGAGGCCCTCAATGGAAGAACGAGAAGGGCAAAGGGAAGGCAAGGGAATCAGGAAGACAACCCTTCAAAGGAAACTACAACAAAACTGACTTTCGCAAAGCAATGATAGCGGCATGGGGAGAATCTGAAAGTGAAGCTGAAACCGAAGCTTCAGCAGAGGAAGAAACCGCTAATATTTGTCTCATGGCAACACATGATGAAAAGTCTAAAGGAAAAGAGGTTGGCTGGGTTCCACCCTCTAACAATTAGTTCGTTTTTGGGTTTACTGGGGGAAATGCTCAGGTATCTCGACAAAGGGTCTCCAAGCACATGATGTGATAGTTCAAAAATTCTCTCACTAGAAGCCTATGATGGAGGAACTGGACCTTTGGAACAAATATGAAAGGCTAAATCATAGCCAAAGGAAAAGTAGAAGGTCAAGTTCCAATGCAATTGATAATGTATTTTTAGTCGAGAATTTAAAACACAATTTGTTAAGTATCTCCAATTTATGCAAAAGGTAACTCTAACTCTTTACTTCCTAAAATGCATCATTTCTAGGAATGACACAGGGACACCATTCGAAGGAATCGTAAGGGAACACCCATGTTGTGGACCAGCATTAACGTCCTAAAACCATAACGTGGTCTTAGTATGTTTAGAAGATGACCTCTCCTCCAGATAAACGCTTAGTGTCATGCTAGTTTCTAACGCAATACATTAAGAACTAAAGACCTAGTTAGAGGATTACCGTCCCCTCAAATTTCCAAAAGAATGAAGTATGTGATCCTTGGCCAAAGGAAAACACGTGAGGTCGCCCTTAAACCTAAAATGTTTGTGGACCACCTCAAAGCCAATTAATTAATTCATATGGATCTTTGTGGACCAATGAGAATCCAAAGTCGCAGTGGAAAGCGATATGTATATGTTATAGTTGATGATTACAGTAGATTTACATGGACATTGTTTTTATCTAGCAAAGATGAGGCCTTTGATGAATTTGTTGCATTTGCCAATAAAATTCAAAAATCTAGTAACAATCAACTTGTCCACATAAGATCGGATCATGGTAAAGAATTTGAAAATTCAAGATTTATGGATTATTGCAACGAGCATGGTTTAAGTCACAATATCTCCGCACCAAGGACACCTCAACAAAATGGTGTGGTGGAACGTAAAAATAGAACTCTAGAGGAAATGGCTAGAACCATGTTAATAGCTAGTGGTCTACCTAGAAACTTTTGGGCAGAAGCCATTAATACTGCATGCTATATAGTAAATCGTGTGTTAATTAGACCAATCACTTCTAAAACACCCTATGAATTGTTTAAAGGGATTAAACCTAACATTTCATATTTTCGCATATTTGGATGTCGATGCTTTGTGCATGTAAATGGAAAAAGAAATATAGGTAAATTTGATGAAAAAAGTGATGAAGCAGTATTTCTTGGCTACTCTTCTTACAGCAAAGCTTATAGAGTTTATAATAAGAGAACTATGTGTGTTAAAGAATCTGTTCACATTATTTTTGATGAAACAAATTTTATGATAAGTGAACAAGAAACAGGTGATCTCAAAATAGGTCTTGCTAATCTGGAAGATGATGAGAACATACATAAAGAGCAAGAACAAGAAGCTAATGAAGAGCAACAGGTTCAAACAGATGAACCCAATCAAGAACAGGAACAACAGGAAAATCAGGACCAGCCAGATATTCCTGATCCAGATGTTCTCAGAGCAGTACAAAATGAAAGAAATGAAACTGAGCACAATGAAAATAAAGTCAATGAACCTGCTTCCAAATCAGTCTCCACAAGAGACTTCGTGCCTAAACCGTGGAAACATGAAAAGTCTCACCCACTTGACTTGATCATGAGTGACTTAAGCAAAGGAATACAAACAAGATCCCAGATGAGAAACTACTGTGCACACTTTGCATTTCTCTCAACAATGGAACCCAAGAATCACGAAGAAGCATTACAAGATTCAGATTGGGTTGTAGCCATGCAAGATGAACTAAACGAATTTGAAAGAAATAAAGTATGGCACTTGGAACCAAAGCCCAAGAATAAAAAGATAATTGGATTAAAATGGGTCTTTAGAAATAAGCTGGATGAGCATGGAACAATAGTAAGTAACAAAGCAAGGTTGGTAGTCAAAGGGTACAATCAACAAGAAGGTATTGACTATACTGAAACATTTGCTCCCGTAGCAAGGTTAGAAGCTATTAGAATCTTAATTTGTTTTGCTGCCTTTATGAACTCTAAATTACATCAAATGGATGTGAAATGTGCATTTTTAAATGGTTTTCTAGAAGAAGAAGTCTTTGTGGAACAGCCACCTGGCTTTGAAAACCCAATTTCTCCAGATCACGTCTACAAGCTTGATAAAGCTCTTTATGAGCTAAAACAAGCTCCTAGGCAATGGTACGAGAGATTATCTAAATTTTTGATTGAAAACAAGTTCATAAGGGGTAAAATTGACAAGACCTTATTCTTCAAAAATAAAGGTTCAGATATTCTAGTCGTTCAAATATATGTTGATGATATTATCTTTGGCGCCACTAATGAATCGTTATGTAAAGAATTTGCTGACCTAATGAGTGCTGAATTTGAAATGAGTATGATGGGAGAATTAAACTTCTTCCTTGGTTTGTAAATTAAACAAACAGCAAATGGTATTTTCATACATCAACAAAAATATATAAAAGAACTTCTAAATAAATATAGAGGCATGATAGGATCTTTACTATATCTAACTGCAAGTAGACCCGATATTTCGTTCAGTGTTGGTTTGTGTGCTAGATTTCAATCAAATCCTAAGGAATCACATCATACGACAGTAAAGAGAATTCTAAGATACTTGAAGGGAACAGATGACTTGTCCCTATTTTATCCAAAAAGTGATGTCTATGACTTGAAAGGTTTTAGTGATGCAGATTATGCAGGAGATCTTGTGAATAGAAAGAGTACTTCAGGAATGGTACAATTTCTTGGCTCATGTTTAGTATCTTGGTGTTCCAAGAAACAAAACACCGTTGCCTTATCCACCGCTGAAGCTGAATATGTGGTAGCAGCAACCTGCTGTTCCCAAATGCTTTGGATAAAACAACAGCTAAGAGATTTTGGTATTAAATTTGAATGCGTTCCTATTTATTGCGATAATACCAGTGCCATATGCATATCAAAAGATCTCGTGCATCATTCTAGAGTTAAGCATATGCATATTAGACATCATTTTCTTAAGGATAATGTGGAACATAAGAATATTATTGTCAAACATGTCAGTACTAATGAGCAAGTTGCAGACATAATGACTAAACCACTTCCTAGAGAACAATTTGAAAAGATGAGGTTGGAGCTAGGTATGATCAAGCTTCACTGAAGTTTAATGCTAGCAAACCTCCTCAAAGCATCGTGAAAAATGGAAGGGTTAGGTCAACCACAACGACCATGATTGAGAAATCAATTATTGCGAGATTTAGGTATGCAACTATCTCAAGTATGTGCCATGAATGTTTTCTTGATTGCTTGTTTAACTGATTAGACCAAATAGCATAAGTTTACTTTACGTAATTATGTCCTCCTATTAAAACGAAAAAATAAATAAATAAATAAATAAAAAAAACGAGGACATATGTTTTTCATAATTTTATTTTCCTTTTCACAAAATTTCAGCATTTTATTTTATTTATTTTTCGGTGAGTCAACTTAAATTAAAGTAGAAGATGGATCATCGGGGTGTTTCGAATTTACCCGCAAACTCTTCGTTGCACTCCCTGTTCACATGCAAAAATAAAGTCCTAAAGTAGTACAAACTTTTCGTGTAACCGTCCCTTCACACATTTAAAACCCCCCACTCTCTCACGTCCCATCCATCACTCACACCACTCATAACCCCCTAAAACTAGTACTACTCCTCATTACACTAACCCATCTACCCATTTCAAGTTCCATCTCTCTCTCTCAATCCCTAATCTTCATCCATCTTACAACCATGAAAACTCCCAAATCTTCATCTAACAAGAACGCTCAAGGCAAAACGCCTAAGTTTACTCAACCGGAACCACTCCAAATCATCAATCCCTCACCTTCACACGACATTCCACAATCGTCATCACCATCAACTAAATCCAAATCAACCAAACCCATACATGCCGGTACCAAAAGAACCTTTTCCAACACTAAAGGAAGCTCGTCATCCAAGGCGGCGAAGAGGATCAAATAGGTGGATCCAAACAGTGCTGAGGAGTTAAATAAGGAGATGTCCGTGGGTTTTGGTTTAGACAAATATTGGTATGATTCTAATCCTTTCCCTCAATTACATGCAATTCTAAGTAATCAGGGTTGGGAGGAATTAATTGGTAATTTTTCTTGCAATTCGATTTATCCACACTTTAAGCGAGAATTTATTCAAAATTTTTCAATTGATAATGGGGTATGCTGTAATACAATCAAGGATATTAAAATCGAGTTCAACAGTTTGATGTTAGAAGAATGGTTTGGGGTTCCTACTGTTGGGTTTGACACTTACTATGTGGGCTCAAAAATTGTCTTTTCTGGTATAAATGAAAAAACCGTTCTTAAATTTTTGGGTATTAATGAGAAAAACCGCTTTAGCCACAACTCCTTGTCTCCCCTCCACAAACTCTTATATAACATTGCCAGGAGATTTATCTTGCCACGCAATTCCAATCGTATTGAGGTAAACCTTCGTGACGTTACCCTCATTTACTGTTTGGCTAACCACATCAAAATAAATTTTCCATCTTTGATGATTTCTCATTTAGCTGACTGTATCGAAAAGAACACCATGGTAGGTTATAGAGGTTTGTTAACACATATTTTTAAGAAGTTTGGGGTACCTCTGGATGGCCTGGAATTCCCAATGAGTGCTAATAACAAAATTGGTGCGAAGTGTCTCAACAACTTGCACCTTAAATTAAATGAGAAGGGGATTTTAGAGGATGCCATAGAGGAGGTGGAGGAAGTGAGTTCTGATGATGAAAAGGAAGGAGAAGATAAGAAAGAAGAAAAGGAAGAGGGAGAAAATGAAGTGGAAGGAGAGGAGAGGAAAGAAGAAAAGAAAGAGGATCAGGAAGTTGTTCCCTCTGCCAGTACTGATAAGGCAGAGGTGAATGAGGACGAGGAGAAATTTCATACTGAGGGGGAAGTTTCAAAAGAAGATGACAAGGGTGAACTTGAGGAAGAGGCTTCCAGTGATAGTTCAGAAGAGGAGGAAGTTGCAAAACCCCATCATGAGGAGCCTATGCTGACTCCTAGGAAGAGTCGTAGGCTAGCCTTAAAACGCCATGCTAGTTTGGATGACAATGCTGCCTCTCAGCCCTCAAACGAGCCTATCAATGTCCCTGCCTCACCTAAACCAGTATCACCACCACCATCACCCATTCCCACTACACCACCACATTTCACCTCACTAGTATCACCTCCACACACAACCACTGGTTTTGATACTAATCCCTCTGTTCCTCCTGCTACCCTAGATCTTATTCTCTCCAAGTTTATTGATTTTCAGTCTCAACTCTACGCCTTTCAAGATGAAATCCGTGTCTCACTCGCATCCATTACTGATCAGCTGTCCCAGATGGAGTCCCGTCTTGGTGCCAAGCTTGACACAGTTGAAGTGCAGACAGAGTTCGTTGATGAGGAGACTGCAACTTGATCCCTTCTTCTGATCAATTTATTATGTTATGAAATTTGAATGGCCTCACCGTATGTCTTTTGTTGAAACAATTAAACAATTTCTTTTTTGTACTAGCTAGGGTACACTTTTGTTGTAATTTTCTTTTGTTGAACGCTTATGCTGCTACTTTCAGTTTCTGATGATTATGCTTAATGGTCTATGATGTTTTGCATTGCATATCTTGAACATTTCTTGACATTTGCTGATTTGGTTTGCTATTTACTTTCTCAATTTTTCTAACGCTTGCCTTAGTGCTGTGGTTTGATAAAACCCCTACTTTTTGATTGATGTCAAAAGGGGGAAGAAAGGCAACAAACTTAACTGAAACTTGTGAATGCTTAAACTCTTAACTTAGTCTTTGTTTGTTCTAATTTAGTCTTTGTTTCTTCTAATCTAATTAACTTGCTATATAGAATTGCTTATAGGATCATGTTTTTGGTATTAACGTTTATGATATATAGAATTGCTTAAGATTGCTTAAGATATTTGTTAGTGCTTATGATAATATTTTAAGTTACTGTCTCAAAATATTTGATTATTTGGATTATGGTTATCACTTATGTTTCGTTTGAATATTCTTACATCTTCACATTAATAGAGTTGCTTAAGTTATTGTGTTTAGTATTTTTATTATTATGCTTATTTTTGAAAACTTAAGTCATGTTTAATCACATGATTTACGATAAGTTTCAAGAAAAGTACTATATTAGAGTAATCTGTGCTAATAGATGTTTAGTAAATTATTTGTAATGATTTAGTTTGCTAAATATGTTTAGACTTGCTCTAATCTCTAGCATGTTCTAGTTATTTGTTTTACTCTATATTTTTAATTAAGTTTGTTTATAAAGTTTGCCATCATCAAAAAGGGGGAATTTGTTGGCCCATTTGAGTTTTGATGATGACTTAACGTTTATAAACAAACAAACCATAGAGATTGTTTTGTAACTCAAATATCCGATTTTTCAAAATCGTCTATGGCGCCTAAGAGACTTGCTTAAAGAACAATGTACGTGTTAAAGTCAAATGTCATAGTCAAAGTTAAAGAAGTCAATCTTGAAGTCCAAATGGAAAGTCAAAAGAAGGATCGATTACTGTAACTCAAATATCCGATTTTTCTTTATCTCCAAGATTGACAAATTGAAAAGAAATGGCGGAGCATCGGTGTTCGCCAAGCTGAGAAGTCGATCCACTAAAGACGTAGGAAAAATTAGTTTTTCTTTATTTAGTTGATTGTACGGTTAATACTAAATAATAGCATAAGAGATTAATTGGCAAAATTAATTAAAACTAATCTTAAGGGCTAAAAATAGATCTCCTAGTTTATCTCCACTAAAATAGGGAATAAGTTGAATAAGTCTTCATCTTACTAAAATTAGCTTATTAAATTACTAATTTTAACCGTGAGACTTGGAGTAACCTCCAAGGCTATTATCCACATTCCCACATCTTATGATCATGGGATAATGGCTAACTACACGGTTCTAACTCTTATAAAAGAGAAAATACAACCGGCTAATAAGAGTGTGGATTGTGCCCAACACCGAAAAATCTAGAGGGATCACCCAAGAGAGAAAAATATTCATTCTTACAATTTGCCAATTAATTCTTGTGCTATTATTTAGTATTAACCGTACAATCAACTAAATAAAGAAAAACTAATTTTTCCTACGTTCTTTTAGTTGACTGACTTCTCAGACTGCTTCGCTGGGAACACTGCACTGTCTCCGTCAGCTTTCTTTTCAATTTGTCAATCTTGGAACAGTAGTAATCGATCCTTCTTTTGACTTTCCATTTAGACTTCAAGATTGACTTCTTTAACTTTGACTTTGACATTTGACTTTAACACGTTCATATTCTCTAAGTGTTTCTACAATTTTTAAAATGCGAATCAAGAAAAACTTGAATTCTAGTCATATTGATTTAATTGTTTAGATATATACATATATACATATAAGTAAAATCTAGATTTTTGGAAATTTTTGTACGATTGAAATTACCCTTGTACTATTAGATCGAAAGATCGTAGATTGTAGAATCGTGTTATGATCTTACCACTTAAATCCAGGAGCTATGTAGGATCGTATGATTCTACCAACATTAAGATCCTACCTACAATCCGGATCTCGTAGGATCGTAGAATCGTTGATCAAGATCGAGATTCTGATAACCATGAAAACACGTATCGTACTCTCATTAAAAAAATTTCCACCTCTTTTTTTATCATTGATTGATACTTGAATTCATATTTAAGAAAACAATTAACACATTAAAAAATTTAATATTTTTTGATTGGCTATAAATATATGTGATCTATTATGGATACATTAGATTTTCTTATGTAAACCTATAATATTTTATCTCAAATTTAAAAAAAAAATAAAACTTGATGCACTAAACTGTTATCGTCAAAACTAAGTGATCCAACCAAAAGAACATTAAAAAAAATGTTATATTCAGTTTATATATATTTTATGATTCATTTAAATTTTTTAAATAATTAATCATACATGATACAAATCTAGAATTTAAATTAAAATATACTATATTCATGGTAAATCTATAATCTTTTAATAATGAAATATTTTTAAAAAATGATTTTTATTAATTGATGGTATTTTCTTGTCTTCACATATATGTTCTCTAATTGTATAAGAAATTATTACTTCACTTTGATAATTATATTATTATAACAAATATAAAGATTTTAAAAATTAAGTTTATATTCTACATGAATAAATATATATATAAATTAGAAATAATATTAATATATTCATATATCAGTAAATATGTATAGTATTCGTGTTTTACAAGGGAATCTATCTAGTTTAAATAAAAACATTTAAAAGGAAATCTAATTACTAATAGAGGTATCATAGTAATTACCTATCCCTTTTCATCTTGACTATGACAATCAAATATGGTGGAGACAAGAAGCTTAAAAAAATCTCACCACTATAAACACCATGTTTTGAGGTCACCCCAAAATTTGGCATATTAGTATTATTGGCCTCAAGTGACCCATTAATTCTACAAGTGTTTGTAGCATTTTCTTTCTTTCTTTCATTTTCTTCTTCCTGTACATTCATACTTTTTGCTTATTGCACACACATACACGCCCACCAACTCCTTTTATCCAAGCATTTTCTTTCTTTCTTTCATTTTCTTCTTCCTGTACATTCATACTTTTTGCTTATTGCACACACATACACGCCCACCAACTCCTTTTATCCAAAACTAATGTTGTCCATATAGGCAAACGAAAATCTAAAATATAAATATCAGATGAGTCAAATATTCATCTCTATGACTATATGTATATTAATTAAATCAGTTTAATCGTTATTCTTCAATGGTATATTTTATATTATGCTTAGTTTAATAGATTATTTAATCATAATATATAAATCATATAATATACTTAAATTCGAGCCTAAATTCCTCTCTACATGTTGAATATGATAAGAATTATCTATACCTACTTTATAAATAGAATTAATAGTGTACTCTACTATAGCATGCAATTATACCAACAGAATATATATATTAAGGATGAGTTATTTGTCCATTTTGATCAAATCATGTTGGACTTATCTACTTAATTTGCGGTTGGATGGGAGGAAATTTAATTGGTTCAAAAAGAAGACTGAAGTGAGCATACAAACGCTCATACAAGTAACGTGGGACAAGTGCACGAGGACATTGTTTTTTTATTGACCAAGAATAGAATATGTGATAATACACTCATACAAGTAGTGTATGCTAGGGTATTTGATGCAATGATTTGACTCCAATCGAGGTTACTTTTCAAGTTACATCTTTCAGTATATATATCATACTTAAATTCAATTTTAACTTTTTTTTATAGATTTTAAGTCATATGGTCAAATTTCACCGAAGTCAAACTTATATGAGAATTGCAAGAACCAATCTACCTGATAAAAACGTGCTAATTTTTACTCCAAATGTGTTACTTTGGGGCAAAAAAATATTACTTCTTTTATTTTATTTTTAAAAAAAATGCTACCTTTTACCAAAAAATGTTACTCTCAAAAAAAAAAAAAATGTAACACATTTTTTTCCAAAAAGTAACATTTTTTTATGTAAAAAGTAACACCTTTTTGCAAATTGTGTTCAGATTTTTTTTCTAAAAGTAACAATTTTTTAACACGTCAAAAAATAACAATACAATTGAAAAATTATCAAGTCTAGAAATAAATATAATAATAACACCTAATTTTGGTCTAAACTAAAATTTTATCAAGAACTAAAATAATAACCAAGTTAATCCCTATCGTTTGGCAAATTGCCAAACTATCGAACTAAAAGTAAATGTTGACATCACTAATTTAGATGTAATAAATAAATAAATATATAAATAAAGATAGAGCTAATTAGCCTACGTTGTCAATTTTAACAAACTATATAGCATATTATTTCTCTCTTATCAATACTTGTTAGTTGATTTCACCAACTTAATTAGATCCACTATTCTTGTTATGATAAAATGCACTATCGCTAGCTAGTTCTGCTAGAATAAATGTATTTTGAGTATATTTTATGTATCTTGTATATTTGATGTATTTTTATATTTTAGGAAATTATCTTAGGCATAATATTATAATTATTTAGTTTCCTAGAAATCAGAAGCTTAAGCTAAGGTATTTAGGAAACTAAATAATTACAAATTATGCCTAAGATAATTTCCTAAGATATAAAGATACATCAAATATACAACTCAAAATATATTTATTCTAGCAAGTTCTACCTTATATATACTCAATCTACTTCAACCATTTCTTCAAAAAAAAAATCTACTTCAACAATTTCTTCAAAAAAAATCTACTTCAACCATTCAAAAAAAAAAAATCTACTTCAACCATTCAAAAAAATAAATAAATAAATAAAATCTACTTCAACCAATCTAGTTCTACTATTAGATAATCTATTTCATTTTAATTTACTCTCGACACTCATCATAAAACTTAGCAAGAAATGCTTAACCTTTTGTCTCAATTCCTTAACACAACTAATTAGTAAGCGTAGTAATCAATTTGGAAAATAACAAATTTAATTATAATATCAATAGTTCCTTAAGTTTTTTTTTGAATATTAGTTCCTTAAGTTGATTACTAAAAATTCTGAAAAAAATTATATTTTATATTTGACCTCTAGAAATATTATAAATTGCGTATACATAATATATATTTTTTATTCCTTTATATGGCTAATTTTTCATATAACTAAAAAAATAAAATTTTACGCTGAGCGTGAACTCGTTACCTTTAAATGAATTTCAATTAGAGTAGATAATATAAAGAATGATAGATAATAGCCTCCAAATAATAATAACCCTTCAAAAGCCATGCAAAATCTATTCCCTCAACCCAAGTACACAACCCCTAAAGATTTCTCACGCCTTAACTTACACTTGGTTGTTAATAGATTTGTAGATGAAAATACATAAATATCTATACGATTCAATAATAGTATTTGTGATAGCACTAGAAAAACAAACTAAGTTTGGTGACAAAAAAAAAAGTTTCTGCCTCTAAGTTTGGCGATAAAGAGCTTTTTTTGTCGCCAAAATATTTGTTTAAAATTTTTAAACGATTTAATTTTTAGTGATTGGGTGGGAAAATTTTATGCGACAAAATAAGACACAACTCTTTGTCGCCTAAATGTATGCGACAAAAAGTTTTGTGGCCTAACTTTTATGCTACAAAATTGGTGACAAAATTTTTTTGTCACATAAACCTATTCATTTTATTTATACTATTCATACGTCCTTCTCCATTCTTCTTCCTCCTTCTCCCATCTTCTTCCATCGTCTCTCATTCACTCCATATATTTTCCACACCTTACTCTTCGTTCTCTTCTTCTCATTTCTCTCCTTTCTAACCCTAATTTTTCCTAACTCCTTATTATTTTTACTTACATACTTTCAGCATTTTTCTAACTCTTTTTTTGGCCGGTTGTTTTACATTTTTTCCGTTCATTTTTCGGTTCCTTTTGTTTGAGCATTTCACTTGTGAACCTTCAAACTTTTGATTTAAAGGTAATTTCAATTAATTTTGTTTATTTTCATTTATTTTTTTCCTTTATTTTTTTGATTTTTCGAACATGAAACTAATTTAAATTTTAGAGAATTTAGATTTTTTTCGCGTGTTTTGAAATTTTAGGATTTCTTATGGGTTTTTTTAGATGATTTCAAAAATTATGATTTTTAGGGTTGGTTTAATGGATTTATGGGATATTATTCATTTTCTAGCTTTGTTATTTTTCTGATTTTTGGCTGTTTTGAACATTTAGAAAATTTCAAAAATTAGGGTTTTTAGTCTTGCTTTTTCTGATTTATGGAGATCTTTCTAATTTTTAAAATTTTTTCGAAAATTTAGAGACTTGCTTAGCTTTTTTAAATTTTTTATATGCTTTTTCAAAAATTTAGAGATTTATGATTTTTGGCTTAGTTTTTAGTCTTGTATTATATTTCAAACATTTATGTAAATAATATTTTTAATTGTATTATAAATATTAATGTATAATTTTTCCATATATTAATATAAATTTAATTTTTAGTATATATGTATAGATTTATTTACATTTATTTATTGTGTTATTAGTTTTAATATATAGCTTATTATTGTATATTTAATTTAAGGTCCTTATTTTATAAATATGTCTTTATAATTATTTATAAAAAAAATTAAATATTTGTTGTCATTATTTAATAATAATAGTAATATATACTATTTTTGTTAAATCATAATAAAAAATATTCAATTTTATTTATATGATCTAATTCAAGTAGGCGACAAAATAGGCGACTAGTTTTATTTGCGTTGCATAACTAGGCGTCAAAGCATGCATCAGAATTAATCCTAGGCGCCAAAGTTTTAGGCAACGCAGCTTTTGGACGCTTATTTTGTCACATAACACGTTGTGAGACAAAACTGGCGACCTTTTGTCTTTGTCGTATAATTCAATTGTTTTTGTTGTGTAGGAGAAAAGAGAAGAAAAAAAATAAATTTTTGTAGAAGAAATGAGAAGAAAAAAATATATACAATTATAAAAAACCCAAATAAAGTCGTGGGTTCCTCCTCCAAAAAAAACAACCCGGCCATCACATTTCTTTTAAACATCTTAGAAGATAGATGAAAGGTTATTATTATTTATTTTTTATTAAACAAAATTAATTTAGATTTTATTATTCTTAATTAATTTGGATTATTAAAAGGAGAATATGAAGTGAAAGATTTTATTTTATAATAAAATTAGATATCATAATTTTTAGTTATTATTCCTATACTAGTATAGAAACTCGTGCAATGCACGAATTAATTAGTATGAAATATATATAAATATAACTGCAAAGAATAATGCAAGTATATATTATTATGATTAAATTTATCATATAGCAAAAATTAATTAAATATTGATTTTTTTAATCATTTATCGAATATATCACTTTTTCATTCAATTAAAAATATATCAAATTTTAGATTAGTTATATAGAAATTCTATAATAAATTATACTCCATGCTATACTTAATTTAGCTCTAATTTTTAAAATAACAAAATTCTAAATTAGGTAAATATTTTCATATAATCAACTATCATCCACTAAAATAATTATATTTGTTATGCCTCCTTAGGAGATGACACATGGACTTTTCCAACACTTTTTTAGTATTGTATGGTATACCTAATTTACCTCTAATTTTTAAAATAACAAAATTCTAAATTAGGTAAATATTTTCATATAATCAACTATCATCCACTAAAATAATTATATTTGTCACGCCTCCTTAGAAGATGACACATGGAATTTTCCAACACTTTTATAGTATTGTATGATGATATAATGTATATGACCTTTCAAATTATGTACTAAATACTGCACTTACTATTCATAAACCAATTTTGTTAATATTTATTATTCTCTAATAATAACAAGATCGATTTATTTAGCCCCTTAACTGTATGAAACTTGTATATTTTTTTACCCACTTTGGGAATAATATTTCTAGTTAAAAGCAACACATATTTATTAAGAGCTACGATATTAAAATAAAATGAATTGTAAGATTTATCAAAATTTTGGGGTGTTACACAGTCTCCCGGATCGATTTAGAAATATCTTCCCTAATGATCATGAAAATAAAAGGACTTAGTATTGCACCCTGATGTAGGCCTACTTTAACTAGGAAATACTATCTTATCCCCACTAGTGTTTGTATGTTAGTTGATACTCCATCATATATATCCCGTATAGCCTCAATATACCTTTGTGAAATAACTCTAGCCAAAAGGCTATCCCAAATGATGCCTCGTGGTATACTATCCTAAGCTTTCTGCAAGTCAATGAACACGATACGCAAATTCTTCTTCGACTCCATATATTTTATCCATTAGTCTTATTTAAAGATGGATAGCATCAGTGGTTGACCTTCTTAACATGAGGACGAATTAGTTTTCTCTAACCATTGTCTATTGTCTGATTCTCCTCTCTATCATTCTTTCCCACAATTTCATTGTGTGGATTATAAGTTTGATTTTTCTATAGTTTTCGAATACTTGTGTATCACCTTTGTTATTATATTGTGGGATTAGTGTGTCGTTGCTCCATTCTTCTAGCATCTTACGTTTTCTCAAGAGGTTAGTCGGCCAACGATAGCCTTCTACTCCTAAACCCTCCAAATCTTAATCGGATATACACACACACACTCATATAAAATAAGAAGGTGAAGAAAGACTTTACACCCTTGATTTCACTAAATGAGCCAAAAACACATAATTGTAAAAGTAACTATGTTACAAGAAAAGTAAATATATGAGATAAATTTTTAGAATGTTCTTATTGTATAACATAGTTACCTTTTTTTGTATATATAGTAACAAAACAGAATAAAATAAAAAATTTTCTCAACCTAATTAATTTTAAATCCTTTATATTTGATCATATATATATATATATATATATGTGTGTGTGTGTGTATGTGTGTGTTTGTTTGTGTGTTTTTGTGTGTGTGTGTGTGTTTGTGTGTTTGTGTGTGTGTTTGTGTGTGTGTGTGTATGTGTATGTATAAGTGGTTCTTGATGTGTGAAAGGGGGTAGTGCTAAAACCCAAATATGGATGTGCATGCATTTAACCTATCCCTATGGCATTTTTTGGCATGGTAATATATTTTTTAGGGATGCGTCCTTAGGTTAGATAAGACGATCCACCTATGTGAGAGTATGGGGGTTAGGCATCTCATATGTGGAATTCTAGGTTAATATTCTACTACAGTACTCATGAGAAGCAAGGTAGGTGCATCCGCCATAAAGACACACCGTATAATTTAAGCGGAGTTTGTACTTCACTAGTTAGAGCATGCGATTTGAGGGTCTCAACTCAAATCTTACAAGCTCAAGACCTAGTTTACTTGTTTAATCAAGAGTTCTTGGAGTTCAACACTTAATTAACTTACAAATACTTATAAATTGTTGTCTCATTTCACTAAACAAGTTCAAGGCTTACTCCACTTAGTTGCTATGTTCCAAAAGTCTTCTTTTGCATAAGTATTTTCCTTTAAATGCCATTTGTGGGGAATTATTGGATAAATGAACCTTTAAAAGTTAGAAACTCCTAGTAGTTATTGTTGAAGCTTTAAATGTATTCCATTGATTCATAATCAGTTAGTAACCATTCTCATTCATGAAGTAAACAGATTTATTGAAACTCTTAATTTTATTTGTATGTAATCATAAGTGATGACAAATCAAGTAAGTCCTAAACTTATACGAATTGTTCATATTAAGCTATTTGATATTGGCTTACATTTCTTGGTGATATGATTTGGTGGATGAGATAATATGTATTTTGATTTTTGATGTTTATATGTTTACATGATATCAAGAGGACATATTTTATTTTGCAATTTAAATAAATTATGGATATTTGAACTTAATTAAAGTTCATATGTATCACTAAGTGATTTGTGTTATATATTTATGATGATTATGTGCGTCACCAAACACATAGTTTAGATATTATGATCATATAATATAGTTATGTACTAATATGTATATTATTATTTCTTTTAATATTGTAACTAATATGTAGGCATTTGATGTCATTAAAATTAGTTAAAACATGATCATACTAGTAAAATTTTAAATCGATTGTGATATACTACTTAATCGTGAAATTCGAATAGAGTAATGACATTTATTATATGATCGTTATTATGACTAATTTTATGATGAATGTTAAAATTCCTTTAAAGAGATAATAATTTGATAGTCTATTTTGAGAGTTATGATGATGATAAATCAATTATTGGGACATCTTATGATGACTAATTAAAAAATGGATAATTATTAATGTTAATTAGCTCATAACGGCTAGTTTATAACGACTAGTTTTTGAAAGCTAATAACATTAAGTTTTAGTCAAGGTTTTATGTTTTAAGCGTTAAAATTGTTTTAATTCTTAATATGAACGTTATTTTATAACCAAATAAAGTTGCTAAATATTAAGTCATCTTATTATCTTGATTGGGTATTATGTATATTATTGTAAAATGCGCTTAAAGTTATGGTTTGTTAATTTTTAATTAGCTCCGTAAATTTTTGATGATATATATGGTCATGAATATGAGTAGTAGAGACTCATTAAAATTGCATTATTATTTTATGGCATAAATATTGAGTTGTTTCTTTCTAACAACTTGTGTCAAAACTCCATATTTTTAGGGGATTATAAAGACATTGTTGCTATTGTAAGATAGTCATAACTAAGTGTTGCGGGAAGGGTTGCAAATAGATCAGGTTGGGTCATTTTCAGGTTCGGGTCATATATTAATGGGTCACTAGAGCATTGACCTGAACCTAACCCATTTATTTAAATGGGTCAAAAATTGAAACCCCGACCTTTTCCCTTTAATGGGAAATTTGGTCATTTGACCCATAAGTTCAGGTCATCATAATTGACCCATTTAACCTGCTAATAATAAACTATCCATCATTCATTTTTTGGGTCATTTGATCCATAAGTTCAGGTCATCATAATTGACCCATTTAACCTGCTAATAATAAACTATCCATCATTCATAAAGATTAAAGGACCATAATTAGTTTTTACAAACATCAAAAGTCTTCAAAAGTCGTCGACGGTCAAGAAATGTCTAAAATAAAGTAGTCTAAAATAAAGTAGTCTAAAATAAAGCACCATAATTAGTTTTTACAAACATCTTCGTCTAAAATAAAGTAGCCGAGGAAGATGCTTGATCGAAACTTGGACTAGGACTTGGGCTTGGACTTGGGCAAGAAATGTCTTCTTCTTCTTCAACTTTAATCTTCATCACCATCAAACAAAGCTCGTCCAATTGTGATTCCATTTTTGCTTCATTAACAAACAAAAAAATAATTTATCTAACCAATATTAACTTAGACAAAAACGAAATAAAAAACGAAAAACAGAAACATAATCCAACAAAATTAAAAAATACGAACACATCATAAAGAATGAAGAACAACAAACGAAAAAATAATCAATAAAAGAACAAAAATGGCGGAGAAATAAAAAAACGAACAGAAATGAAGATGAACAGACGAACACAAGAACACATGAACACAGAGAAAGAAAATAAATTAGAGAAAGAAAACAGAACCCCAAAACGAACACATGAACACATGAATAAACGAACAGAAACTTCGAAAAAATCCAACAGAAAAATCGAACAATGAAACTAGAAGAGGAGATAAATAATTCTTACCTTCGATTTTGGCATTGAGGATCTGAGGAAGAAGAGAAGACTAAAATGGTGAGATGGATCTGAGATGCGCCGCAGATTGAAGAGAAAGAAAGAAAAGGTTTTAGGGTTTTCAACCTTTTCAACTTTTCACTTACTGTTTTATGAGGAAGGGAAAAGAAGGCTATTTATATTAAAGGCCAAAAATGAACCGGCTAGGGTTAATTATGGGCTTGGACTGGGGTATTTTATTTAATACTCCATATGTATATTTTTTAATTTTTATAAATATTCATGGGTTAATATTGGGTAATATGGGTCGATCTGACCTGATTGACCCATTTAATAAATGGGTTAAACAGGTATTTTTCGGGTTTAAAAATTCAACCTGAACCTAACCCATTAAATAAACAGATCAGGTCGGGTTGACTCATTTAATTAATTGGGTCAAAAATCTAAACCCAAACCCGCTAATTTCGGGTTGGTTTCAGATCAGGTTAACAGGTCGGGTCAGCTTTTGCCAGCCCTAGTTGCGTGGTTTTAATGACTTATGAGTAATCAACTTTGACTTTTGAGATGTCTTATATGTAAAAGAGGGTTGTAATTTGTACTTTATTTACTACTTGGATAAATCTATATGATATTTTAAATTATGTCCACATAGTAATTATATGCATTAAAGTACAATTTTCATGAGTTGATAAATTATTGTGCATAAGGTACAATGTTTATGAATCTATTTTGGCAGCCAAACCGAAGGTTCACTGGAGGCATCTTGTGTGGAACCAACTCTCCATACCCAAAGCTAGATTTATTTGTTGGTTGGCTGCAAAAGATGGATTGAAGACAAAGGACAAACTCTTCCGTCTTGGAGTTGTGGATGATGATCTATGCCCTCTGTGTGGTATGCGTTCGGAAACTCATTCTCATATTTTCTTTGAGTGCTCGTTTAATCTGTTGTGCCTAGCGGAAATCAAAAGGTGGACTGGCATTGCTTTGAAACCCTTTATGCGCATGAATTTTCGGACACATGGTCTCACCCGCTCTAAGCAACAGGTGATTAGTGCTATCTTTGCGTCGACTATCTATCATATCTGGAAATGTAGGAATGCAGCGATATGGATGCACTGTGTTGGATCCCCTACTTCCGTGGTTGGCATGATTCAACGTGAAATTAATCACCGATGCTCTGTATTGCATATTGAGACTTTTTGCTAGTTTTCTGCTGGTTTGTCTTGTGTATTGATGCTTGTTGGGTCTGGATGATTGTTACTGATGTGATCAATATGCCAGTTGTTGCATGCTTGTTTTGAATTCTTTTCTCCTTTTTTTCTGATGCTGGAGTGCCCTACGCATTGATGTGCTGAGTACTAGATGTGGTGTTTGTGTGCTGTAATGCTAGTAGGCAGATTATATGATGGATATGGCTCTAGACTCATTGATTTGGGAGCTGTGTTGTTGGAACTGATTGGTGATGTTAGGCTGCTGCTTGTTGCATTGTATTGGGTTCCTTGTTGGAACCTATACTGTCACACTCTCTTCTCTTGACATCTGCTGCTGTGATGCTTATGATAATCACTAGAGCTGCTGAACTATTATGTGTTAAATGTATTGTATTGGGGGCTGCTGAATCATGCTTGGACTTTGTTGCTATTGTGTGCTGGAGCTTTGCTGATGTGTGTTTCAATGTGGTGATGATGCTGCTATGATGATCATGCTGAGATACTAAATGACTGCTCCAGTAATGCTGGCCTACTGTGTGGCTGAAGCTGGTTGCTGAACTTGCTACATTGATGTTCTGTTTTGCCTCCTATGCTGAGATTCTGAACTTGCTGAACTTACTACACTACTGTTCTGTTCTGTTCTGTTCTATTCTGCTTTGCTGATGTGTGTCCTTTGCTGTTCTGTTCCGCTCTGAACATGCTGATGTTGTCCTTTGCTGTAATGAATACTGATGATGAGATGTTGTTTGCTGTCATGCTACACTGTTGTTATGTGTTGCTTCCTATGGGTTGTTCTGTTCTGCTGCTGGCTGCTGGTTGCAGTTGCATTGCTGCTAGGATTCCCCAATGTTGCTGCCTTGATTGGAAATGCTCATGTGCAACCTTGGTGTCAATGTGCTGCTAGGATCCCCCTGAAGCAGGCTTAGTTGCTCTGTTCTAGAAATATTGTGCTTGTTTACCACAATCTTGTAGTGGTTCTTTTTGATGTATTTATTTGCTGCTTTGTATAGCTTTTGCTGACTTCGTTCTGTCGGCTTGTTTTGGTCTCGGTTCTTGCCCGTATGCACATGAAGAGTGGGCCGGGAAAACCCTTCCTAGAAGGTGGGCCTTGGTTCCACACTGATGCAAATAGGATTTTCCGAGTCCCTAAGACTTGATGTATTTGGTTTTTCTGGTAAATGAAAAAGTCTTTTATTTGCCAAAAAAAAAAGTATGGTTAAACTTCTAGAATATGGGGGTATTATTAATATTTTCCTTGTCAAAAATAATATTTATTTTAGTATTATTGATAAAAATTCTTTAATGTGCATTTAGTAAAGCTTATTAACTTGTTTGTTCTTAAACCTCATTAAGTATGTAATGTTCCGTTTATTTTCCTAAATATATTACTAATAGAAGTATGTATAATATTTGGGGAAAAGATTTCAAAACTACTTGGGTTTGAAGAACATTTATTATTATTATTGGTTTAGAAGTATGTATAATATTTAAAAGTTAACTTGTGAAACATTTAGTAATTGGTGAGTCCCTTTGTAATTTTGTCCATAATTTCAATTACAGGGTGCTTTGTTTGTTATATGAATGCTTGTTATTAGATTCAAAGAGTTGCAAAGTATTCATAAAAGAAAAAATAGTGTGAATTATGTTGTTTTGAACAAATATGGAAACGAACTAATATGGTTATTTAAATTATGCATATGACCAGAGTACTTCCTACACCTAGGCAAGATAAAATTATAACTTTACTTTTGCCAAACATCCATGAATGATTGTAATATTATAACTTTACTTTGTCAAACACCCAATAACGATTGAAATCGAGCCTCTATAAAAAGGTTTAATTCCTTTAATTTGACTTAGGGCCCTTAATACGTCAAGAAAGACACTGCATATGACTTGAAGTGGGTGCCTAATTTATGTTTAGGCTTTAAGTGTTCAACTTGTTTTGTAGATACATGCATGAGTTGTTCTTTTATAATTATGATAAGTTTGTATTGCTTATATATTTCTTATTGTTTTGAATATCATACATAATTAATTTGTGAGCATCAAACTAAATGTTACTTGAGGTAATTGTATGAATTTGTTTGATAATGTTTCTTTTGTGATAAGTATGATATTGTGATAGAAATTCCTGAATGGGGAAAATTTCCTATATGAGGTAGTAAGAAGACCATGCATTAACTTATCAAAAGGATATTAAGATAATTGGTTCTTGATACGATTCTTTAGTTCATGGTGGTAAAAGAATACCATGATTCCTGCACGGAAGAAAAGTCCTTAGAAAGGAAATATTAGATTATCAAGATAAGTGGTTCTTGATCGATGTGTCGAGGAGGATGGTGCTAAAATCCAAAGGTGGAAAAGCATGCACTTGACCTATTCCTATGGAATTTGTTGGCATTGCTCTATATTGAAGGATGCGTCCTTAGGCTCTTAATGAATCTTGTAGTACTTTATGGCGTGCTACTGATTAAGATGATTCCCCTATGTGAGAGTGTGGGCTTTGGGCAGCTCCTATGTGGTATTCTAGGCTAATATTCCACTAGAGCACTCATGAAAAATCAAGGTAGGTGTATACTGTAACACCCTGATATTTTCCTGATATTTTTTCCTCAATATATTTAATAATTTACTTGTAAACTTATTTCTATATAAATATATTTTTATTTATTATTGGGCTTGGTCATGAGATTTCAATCTTTTTTGGCAATTTTTGGGCCCAAACTTTTTCCTTAACCTATCTTTTATTTAAAAAAAAAGAAAAAAAAAAATAATAAAAGAGGGAACAACAAGGGTTTGGCCGACCCTTGTGGGGTTTTGGAAGGTTTTTGTAAATCCCATTACGGGGAATTAAAGATTTAAGGCAACTATCATGAATATTAAATCTCTCTTTTTCCCATAAATCATTTCTTACCTTACATCCCTCCATTTCAAAAACAAATTGCAAGAAACTCATTGAAAACTCCTCCATTTCACACGCCTAGTATATCACTCTTTTGTTCAAGTGGTCTTTTGATCTTTTGCTAATTGTGGGTAAAAGTTCTTAATCTACTTTTATTTTAAGTTTTAATTTGAATTTCTATGATTATTATGTATGTTATCATGTAAATCATGAGTTGTTTATGATTTAAAAATCTATGTGTAAAAGTTGTTTATGATTTTTAAGTTTTATGATTTTTTTAAAATAAAATTTATGTTTATTTTTGAGGAGTTATAGTGTTGTTAGAGAAATCTTTTTCTTTAAAGAATATATATATATATATATATATATATATATATATATATATATATATATATATATATATATATATATATGTGTGTGTGTGTGTGTGTGTGTGTGTGTGTGTGTGTGTGTGTGTATTTGTGTAAAAAAAAAGAATTATGGTTGAAAATGAAATTTGATTCTTAAATGGTCTGGGAAATTCTGTTAATATGGTCATTGAGATTTAATAGAAAATAAAGCATTGGAATTTATATTTATATGATGAAATTTGACAAATCCCTTAGGGTTTGAAAAATTGTAGAAAAAGGTGTTTTCGGGACACTTTTTGGCTTGAAAATAGGTTCAAAATAATTAGAGTATATTATAAATTATGAAAATTGGTACATGGGGGTTTTGACGCCTTTCGGACGCAACAGTTAAGCAGAAATTTTGGTTTGACAGTGTTTACCTACTGTTTTGGACAAAAATAGAAATCTGGATTTTTGTTTTAATTGGTTGATGTCATGTTGTGATGAAATGTGTTGTGTAATCATGAATTGTTGAAAAGTGGATTGGTGTTAGATATATGTGTGTCTTTTGATTGAGGATGGAGAAGTGTGAATGTATGCTTAAATCTGTACATACGGTTGGATTATGTAGGAAGTAGATTCGTGACGGAAAGTTGATAAATACGTTAGGTTTGTTTTTTGCTTTCTTAAGGTACGTACACGCTAAAACTTTGTACATTGTAGATTCGTTGTTACAAAAGAACAATAATAATGGTATATTGAATAAATTGTAGAAACACTTAGAGATAGACGAATGCAACAAGAGGGGGGGTGAATTGTTGTATTGTAAGTTTAAGAATTTTAGCCCTGTTTTTGCGGAATATAAAATGAATAACAAAAACTTAAACTTAAAGCAAGAAAGATAGATGGAGACAATGATTTTACGCGGAAACCTTCTAGGCCTAATAGAAGGAAAACCACGACTACTTGGGATTTTAAAATTCTCTTAGATAGTGTTTGGCAGTATAGAATTCACTTGAAAATAGGGAATTTGATTTTGATATTCACATTCAATAGTAAATGACACCTAAATGCTAGGAATTTGCAAATTTTGATACTTGACTAAATTTTATATTGTTATTGAAAGTATATGGAATTGAGCCAATTCCAAATTTCAAATTCAAGATTTGCCAAACATAACGTTAGTAAGTTATAGGCAATTAATGACAATTACATAAGGTTGCGTTTGGGAACGTCCATTTCATTTCGAATTGTAGATTTCAATCATGGATTCACTAATTAAGAATTTGAGAATGACAAAGTTTGAGGAGTCATTCTCAAATTCTCATTTTTAACCACTTTTATGATATAGTGGATTTGACTCAAATCCAAATTTGAAAATTTTTGATTGGCCAAACAATTAATTTAAGCCAATTCCAATTTTCCAAATGAAATTCTTGTTCCCAAACATGGCATTACAATTCTCAACTAGGTCACTTTTCTTCTCTTTCTCTTTCTCTTTCTCCTCTTTCTCTTTCTCTTTCCCATGCTTCAATGGAAGCTTCTCTTCTCTCCTATACTTCCCTTACGTTTAGTTATAACAAATTCTCTCAAAAATCCATACAAAATTAATTTCTCTAAAAAGGATAAAAACTAAGAATTGCATAAGAAAAATATTCTAAGTTAATTGGCAAATGTAAGAGTGAAATATTTTTCTTATTGTATGATCTCTTGATTTTTTTGATTGGGCACACACCTATGAACCGGTTGACAAAGTCTCCCTTTTATATTGGACCAACCGTAAGTCATCAAAGCCCTAACTCCCCATATTTCACTTATTCCTAAAATGTAGGAAAGTGGAAACATGATATGGAAATTATCAAAAAGCACGGTTAGTTTTTGCCAAAATTAGCTAATAAGGATTAATTAGATTAAAACCTAACTAACTTCCTATTTTAATAGAGAGATATAAGGAGACTTATTCACACCCTTTGAATTGGTTTTAGATTATTTTTAGTTGGTTATTTAATTTTGCCAATTAACTAATTATGCAATAACTTAATTTCTAACTGGTTATATCAATTAAAAATAGAAAATAAATCCTTCGTAATTTTAGGGTTTTAAATTTTGAAATATATAAAACCCCTTTTTGTTGAGTGAGCTGTCACCCACATTTTCATTCTCCATCTTTTAGTCTCTCTTTAGTCCCTCACTTCACCATCTTCGTCACACCACAATATCACCATTTTTACTCACTCATCACTACTCTTACAACCACGATACTTGCAATCAAGACCACACGTGACTAGGCAGCCCCGGTACCCAGCACCACGCGCGACCAGGACCGCCCAACACCACCCACGGCTGTTGCCGCCCTTGCTGCCGCCTGCACACTTTGGGCTCCCCTTGTGCAGTTTCTTCACTCCCTCTTCCCCTCTTTGTGAGATATCTAAACTTCTTTTACTTAGTGTTATCTTCTTTTCTTATAATTTTTTTAGTTATTATATGAATGTTGATGTTATTCTTAAATTTAATTGTTATTTTATGCTCTAAATTGATTTGGGTAGAGTTAGGAGTTTGAGTTGAACATAAATAAGTTAGGGTTTATATTATGATAAATTTAAAGGTATTATTTTGGGTAACTTCATGAATCTTAACTTAGATTAAGTTATATCTTGATAGAATTTAAATTAGGTGAGTATTAAAAAGTGTGAATTGAACTTTAATAAGGTAGGGTTGATGAATTTAAAAGTAGTATGTACTACTTTTGTGGCTTGGATGGTGTTTTATTAATTAAAAATCCTGTATAAGCTTGTGTATGTGACATTGTGGATGAATGGTGGCTAGTTATTGTTTATATGACATTAATCATGGTGGTGTGACTAATATTGTTGATACCTATTGTTGTAGAGTAAATGATAGTAATAATTACTAAGAAAGATTAAGGTTGCAATTGTCATTAATGAAAGTATTGCCGTGGTTATAGCTGTTTGATGAGGTTACTAGGTTTGAGCTTGATTGCGACAATTGTCAATGATTTTAGTGAGAATTGAGCTTGGTTGTTATATTGATAAGTTCAGTTGTGTTGCTAAGTTGTGCGACTTTGACCCAAGTTATATGAATCGTTATTACTTCGTCAAGCTACAAATGTAATTTATTCTTAATCGTTTTACTCTAAAACCTTGGAAAGGTAATAAATCATTACTACTATGAGTAATATGATTGATATTAAGTGTAACATCATATATTATGTGTTCTTAAAGTCTCCCATGGATAGTTTGATTATAACGTGCAAGCATATGGTTGCGTCCTTTTCACTTGAACACATCTTGATATAGAATTGACTGAAATCTAATGTTATGGTTTGATTGAAATTGATGGCGTAGTTCATGTGTGAACATGGGTTGAATTTATTGCATAAGTACGTTTAGAGTGCGTATTTGCTTGAATCGAAACCTGTTTGGTTAAGAGTGTAGTTTGTATGGAGTCAGTGCCTCTTAAATGATGTCAAGTAGGCTTATTAGTCTTATTTTAATCGTGCATAGGTGCTCGGTTCATAAGGGGGGGCGTTAGACCACTTTCTTGGCGACTTATCTGACTTGTTTTCAGGAGTGCGGTGGAGTTGCAGGTACGCACACGCAGTAACTAATTCTTGTTTGCATATTTCGTTATTTACGCATTGAGTAATATTATTATATAAACTGTGTATGCCTTTGAATTGTCATTGAACAACTATGGTTACGATAATTTCAAGTTAGTCTATGTAGCAATAGTAGAGAATGATATTGAGTGTCTTATGATCAGAGTGTTGGATAACGTGAGATGGAACAAAAATGAGTCTCTTAGTTGGGAAGTAAGAAATTGGTTGATTGCAATGGAAATGAGGTTCTTGTTGAGAAAATAGCAGATTCGTTCGATTATTGTGGCTCTACTGGTTAGAATACCCCAGTTAGTTTAGTTCCCGGAGATGAAAATCATGATCAGAGTGTTGGATAAGGTGAGATGGAACGAAAATGAGTCTCTTAGTTGGGAAGTAAGAAACTGGTTGGTTGCAATGGAAATAAGGTTCTTGTTAAGGAAATAGCAAATTAGTTCGATTATTGTGGCTCCACTGGTTAGGGTACCCCAATTGGTTTAGTTTCCGGAGGTATGGATCATCTGTATGTGGTCGCTGTACGGGAGTATGTTGAATCCTTTACCATTGGGCGTCGGTATGGCCCGTCACCGCCCTTGGTTGAGGTGTTGCCATTGGGGCCTTGCAAACCCCAAAATGGTGGCCTCTAGTCGCATGCGTTAGGTATGTTGGCTCCTAGTTTGGTATGCCAGTTGGTTTAGTTCCCGGAGGTATGGATCATCTATACATGGTTGTTGTACGGGGTATGTTCATACTTTACCATTGGGCGCCAGTATGGCCCATCACCGCCCTTGGTCGAGGTGTTGCCATGTGGGTCTTACAAACCCTGAAATGGTGGCCTCTAGTCACATATATATTTATATATATATATAAATTTGGAAATGGTGAAGCTTTGGTGCACGTGATACCGAGAAGTTATGAAGTCGAAAAAGATTAAAGAGGATAAGATCGACATTGAGAAGTAGGATATGATGCTTAGGGGTTATGAGTAACACTTGGAGTGATGTGGAATCACTTTTACATAGTGATGTACTTTATTGATACTAATTATGCCTTATTATGATAGTTAGTTACTGACGTGTATATGTTTGATTTGTTTGATATGGCTCTTTTTATGATGGCCCTGTGATGATACGTTTGATATTTCTGTCTTACGTTGAACAACAGGGTGATCATAGGCGGATTTAGCAGGTGATGATGATCTTTTGCATTGCATTTTGGTGGGCGATGAGCGCGTGTGTTGGATTATGCAATGAACATATTTTTGGACATTGATATATAGTTTCGATTCTCTTAGTCTGGCTATGTTTTGGATTTGAGGCCTTTGACCTCCCTTTTGTATAACTTAATTTACGCTGCAAACTTTCTAGTTGTATAGTCTTCCTGTTTTATTGTTTTGAAAACTCAAGTGTTTACACGGGAACCACGATCCATGTTTTGTAGATTGTTAGGAGAAGCCGACGATGAGACGTTCCGCTGTGATATATTTTTGTCAGGCGATGGATGCCTTTACGCTATTCTGTTTTATAAATGTCATTTTTTCTTTCTACATGGGCGCCTAGTTTTAGGGTAGATGCTATTTCTACACTTTTATTTATTTCTTTACTTCTCCTTTTTCTTTGTCTCTTTCTTTTTTTTGTAACTCCCGAATTTCCTCCCCTACCTTGCGGTTTCGGTTTCGTATAGGGGGTCGGAAATTCAAGGGTATTACAGGTGGTATCAGAGCCAGTGGTTCCTGTTTGAAACACGTGTGTTTTCAATTGAAATGTTAAAGCAAAATTTCCGTGTGAGTATGGGTAGATTTGGGTTAGGTGCATTTACATGTTTGTGCATCTTTAATATTATTGCAAATGTAAGTTACATGATTATGCGTATGATTTTTTTATAATTATTGTCAATGATTGGATTGAACCCTAAATGATACTTAGAAATATAGTTATTACATATTTTGTTTTGTGTAAAAAGTCATGATCTATGCAAACATAAAGGTGAAAACTTGAAATTTTTGTTAAGTTAGAGCACTTTAGAAATGACACCATAACAACAATGATTATATATATTGTATATATAGTTAGATTCAAATAAAATTGTGTGTATACTATTGCGATCAATGATATGTTTAAATCTCCACAACTTAGTTGTTTATCCATATTATTATTAGACCGCGTGTTAGTTCATTGATTTTGAAGGTGGGGCCTTGAGTATGCCGAGGCCTGATTGAAATTCATGCAAAAAAATAAGAGAGCATGTATAATTGGAATTGGTGCACAAATTATGTCCTTAACGCTAGATATATCTAAACTGGAATGAATTAGAAACTGATCTCTTTCGCTCTGGGAATCGTGGTTGCAGGGAATGCCTTCATTATCTAGTAGTCGAATGAGGCATCATTCGTTTAACCAAGCAATGAGGGAACTAGTTATGGAGCTTGGCGAGGAAAGAAGGTTGATGAAAAAATTTTAATTTAACTGCAAGCGCACGGTGTACGCGTAGTGCGGGTCGAACACAAGGAGGCTTGATAATTCTAAATTGTATGCTTGTGACTAACAAAGACAAGGGTTTAACAAAAATGTATGGTGAAACTCTAATCCTATGATGCAAGGAATTAAAACAACTATGATATTGGTGTAAAACGATGGTATGAAAGACACTAGGGCGTCGGGCATCACCTAATTCTGACATGGAATTCAATCACTTTCATGATTGTATGAAATTGAGCCATGAATATAGAGAACGTGATCTAATTAATCTCAAGCTTCCGCTTTATTGACTAATATCGATTTAAGACCAACTAGCATTAATCCTCAAACTTCCATTCTATTGGCTAATACTAGAAGGAATTTATCTCAAATATATCCCAATCCTAAGTTAAACCAATTCTCAAACTTCCGTTTTATTGAAAAGGCTAACAAAGATGTTTAAATCGAGATTCATTAAGCATGGGTTCAATCATAGACTCAAATTGCACACAATCAATCAATAAAACATCAATCCATGCTTCGAATTAGGGATTTCACCCTAACCCTAGATAAAGAAACTACTCACAATGCATGATTATGTGAAACATACAATAAACAATGAATGAAAGAGAAGAGCGAAATAATAACACAAGAAAACTTACGAATCCGAGAAATAACATAAACTGAAAATGCGAAATCCGAATGCTACCAATTGTTCCTCAAAGGTTAATTGAAAGAAGACTCTAAAAACTCTAAAGAAAAATTACAAAATGAAACTGATGATCTTCAACAAAAGTAACCGCCACTTTAAATAGTGGCTCCAAAAATTAGGAAAAACCGTCAGCCAGGGCTCACAGCGGAGTCGGCTGTAGGTGGTCTTCAGAGGAAAGCCGATTCGGCTTCACAAACTTCCCAAAAAGTGATTTCCAGAAGAAAAAGCCAAGTCGGCTGCACCAAAAGTTCCAAAAAAAGTCAAGTCGGCTTTTTTGACTGACAGATTCAGCAAACTTCAAACGTTCGCTATTTCTTGCTCGGTTATTGGATATGGACATATAATATACCGTTGGAAAGCTCTTGAAGTCTACTTTCCAATCCCGCAAAGCTTGTATTAATTGGATCTCTCTATCAAAAGTTATGGCCAAAAGAGTGAGCATATATCAAATTTTACTTTCAAACTTTTGTCTTTTTAAGCACTTTTCCATCCCTTTCTCTTTTGCCCTTCTTCATTGTCAAACATTTTCGAACTAGCAACGATCTCTTTACATATTTTAGGGGTCTTAGGCTATTTCTCCAAGCCTTCACCCTCTTATCACCCCGGGATCTAACAAAAACTCCAATTCTACCTCGAAATTCATACAAAACACAATGTAAAGTTCATGAGACAAAATTATCACAAATCACTAAAAACCAACCCTAAAACCCACTAAAACTACATATAAGGAGCGTAAAATTAACACGGATAAGTGCAAATAATTGCACTTATCAAACTCCCCCATGCTTAGCCTTTGCTCGTCCTCGAGCAAATCAAGGTGAAAACACAAGTAAAACAAGGCCAAGACATGGTCTCCAAATCCTAAACTACTTCTTATACCTCCTTTCCTAGACGCCTCTAAATCCCGGTGTTCGCCAAGGGTCCAAATCATTCATACCACTTAACCCCTTCACTTGGCTAACACAACACACAACATAGACAAAAGATAAACATGAAAGATCAAAAGACATCAAAACATCAAAAACCAAAATCCCTACTCTTCAACCCCCTTATAGCTCAAAAATGAATGTGAGACATGAAAAAAATGAAAAATCTACAACTTATTCCTCCAAATGTGGCCTACCCAATTTCCTTCCTTATATCTCCCGCTTCTTATGTCGCCACTCCAAACAAAATGAAAAACAAGTATACTTTGAATCTCTCTTTTTCTCTCATTTTGCCTAGGGGCTCATTATTGGGTTTTCGCCCTAGCCACTCATTCATTTTTTCAAATCTCACTTGCTCACCCACTCATGCCGCTCTTTTGCCTAGGTCGCCCTTTCGGGTTTTCAACCTAGCTGGGCTTATCTCTTATCATGCATGAATTTCTTTCCCTTTTTCCAAAAACAACAAAGTACAGGTTTAGCTAAAAAGAATAAAAATACAATGTGTAATCATGCTAAACCTATACAACATAAATAAGATAGAAAACATGAATAGGCAAGTAATGAGTTCCCCCATGCTTGCCTTTCAAGGTGGATGGCAATAGGGTGTTCAGTAACCCTAAAAAGGTAGGGTCTTTAGTAACCCTAGATATGACAATATAACACAAAATATAAGAATGCAGCCTACCTAATAAACTCCAATGTTGAACCAGGATAGCACCATCGATTGCAACATTACCTCTTAAGCATGAACATCGGCTCTACTTATGACTCCCCAAAAGTAAGAGACTTCCTATCTTAGTCTCCTTCCCCTCATAAATGATCTCGCAAGCAATCCCATAATAAATCCCAAACCCGTTATCAACCTCAAACCCAACCCAACACATAAATCCATCATCACAACCACAACATACATAATGTACAAAAATAAACAACCCACACTCCAAAATTGTAAGGCTCAAATAATGGAGCTCTTGGATCTCGCAATCCAAGAACTTACTTTGGATCAAAGAGAATAGGGGGCTTATTTTTGGTTCAAAATCTGTAGCTCAAACATGCAATGGTTAGTAAAAGATGATGTTCGAGAATCTAAGTAAGGATAGCTCGGTGGGTCAAGGTATGATAATATAATGGAGCTAGAATATAGAGAAAGAAGAATGAAGATAGAAATAGAAACATACCTGCAAGCGACGCGGCGTAGGAGGATAATGATAGCAGCAATGGTGATAGCAGCTCCAATGCACACTCACTCTCCTTTTGCCTAGCCTCGTTAACAGGTTTATGGCTAGCATTCCCTTTTTTTTCATTTTTTAATTTTTTTCAATTTTAGAAACAAAAATACAAAAATACAAAATACAAAAAGAAACTAACATGCGTAGACTCCCCCCCATGCTTATCTAAAGCATTGTCCCCAATGCTTAACTGCGTAGCAAGGGAACAAAAAACATAAGAAACAGAAGCATGCAGATACGGGAAGTCTAATGTAAAAAGAACTAAAACAAAAATAAAATCTAGCTAAAAGTACGGGTTGCCTCCCGCAAGCGCTTTGTTTAACGTCGTTAGCTCGACGTGACTCACCCCAGTTAACTGGGTTCAAGATCATTGCAAAGGAAAAGGTTCCTCTCAACATAAGCATTCAATTGCACATCTTTCAGATAATATACCCAATTAGCCTCTTCATCATTAAAATTTAAATGGATGTCCCCAGCAAGTCTTTTCTTTTTCTTTCTCTTTCGAGAGTTATCCTTGCAACATTCTTTCTCGCGAGTTTCATGGGGGACAACATCAGGGCTCTGTTTGGGTAAAAGATTATTAGAAATTACCTTGGGAGGTGTGGAACTCTCCCTTATCACTTCATGCACATCATGCATTGATTTTCCGACTTCTAATTCAGTTACCTGCACAAACTCATCATCTTGCAATAGTTCATGGGTTAGATCAAACTCCTCATCACATATACCTTCCCAATTCATCACTTCTTCACGTCCCCCGGTGCCTTTAAGGAGAGCCTCTAGGGCATCAAGGTCCGAGTCATAACTAGACTTAGTGGGGGTATCAACACTACACACAGAATTAGTAGAGGCAGAACAAACAGGGGAACAATCAATATTGAACTCATGCTTAACATCCCCTATGCCCATCACAATCTTGCCTCTAGCAACATCCACAACTGTCCTACAAGTTGCTAAACACGGTCTCCCTAAAATGATTGGGGTCGTATGATCTTCAGGTATATCCACAATCAAAAAATCACAAGGGACCACAGATCGACCAATACCACCGACACGTCTTTCAAAATCCCCCTAGGGTAAATAATGCTACGGTCGGCAAGTTGCAGTTTATTCTCATGGGGGGCCAATTTACCAAGATTTCCTAATCTCTTATACAACGAGTATGGCATCAAACTCACACCAGCACCTAGATCACATAAAGCCCTGTCTATCGAAACACCCCCAATAGTGACAGGAATATTGAAATTCCCGGGGTCTCCTAACTTAGGAACATTGACGATTCCCCCATGCTTGTCGGATAGTGAATCCTTAAACATTTTAGGAACCGTGGATGCTTGAGCTAGCATGTCTAGAAAAGACGACTCTAAAGATTTGTCTTTGAGCAACTGAAAGAACTTCCCGTACTTCTTCTCAAGTTTAGCTTGGGCTAACCTTTGAGGGAAAGGGATATAGTCGATTTTTATGTCGGTTACCCTAGACATTTTCTTATTTTCCTGGTCAATTTTAATAATTTCAGAACAAACAGCATCAGACTTAGTAGCAATAATAGGCTCCACAGAAGACACCTCCTAGAGAGGAAGGTCAGATAGCTGATTACCTTTCACCTCGATCACGGCATTTATCTGATTGGGCTCCTTGTTTTTGGGCTCTGGTTGGCTTGGGAGTTGATTGGGGGCCCGAGTATTGACTTGTTGTGCAATTTCAGCTAATTGTGTCTCAAGGAATTTCATGTGAGTGACACTGCTCTGAATATGATTCCGCACTATGCCTTTCAACTCATCTACCTCGAACCTAAGGTTAAGTTGAGGGGGTTGAGCGTATTGCTTGTACGGAGGTGGTTACTGAAATGGAGCCTGGACATGCTGTGGATTTAGCACGTTGGTGCTTGTGTAGGACAAATTCGGATGCTTATGACCTGCATTGTAACGGTTAGTGTGCGGGTCACCAGTAGGGTTACTGTATAGAGCATTTACCTCCTCGTGAACTTGGGGGCAAGAGCTCGAACAGTGACCTGGGACACCAAAGGTATGGCAAGCAACAACAGAATTAGTAGAGTTGGAAGAAGATTTTACCATGTTTACCTTAGCCATCTGTTCGGTGAGATTGGCTATTTGCTTAGTAAGTACCTTGATGGTTTCAGAATCGGTACTATTGCCCTGGACTACTGGACCTTTCTCGTTGCTCCATGAGTGACCATTTTTGGCCATTGTCTCAAAAAGTCTTAAGAGGTCGTCTGGAAGCTTGGAATCCATGTCACCGCCGCATGCGGTGTTTATCGATGATTTATGTTCATCAAATAGTCCCCTATAGAAGGACTGAGCAAGCAACCAGTTGGGTATTTGATGGTGTAGACAATTAAGCTGAAGGTCCTTAAACCTCTCCCATGCCTCATAAAAGGATTCAAAAGGCTGCTGCTTAAATGTTTGCAGTTGGGTTCGAATTTGCGATGTCTTCCTAGGAGGGTAGAACTTGGCTAAGAAGCCATTAGCTAGAGCCTCCCAGGTCGTATATATGCCCGCTGGTTCGGACTTGAGCCAGGACTTGGCTTTATCCTTCAAACTGAAGGGGAAAAGTCGCATCCTCACCGCCTCCATGGACAAATCTTTGGCGGTGATGGTGTCAAACCTTTCTATAAATTCTGCTATATGGTCATGTGGGCTCTCGCTAGGGTGACCACCAAATTGATTCCTTTCAATCATTTGGATAAGGTGGGATTTAAGTTCAAAGTTCTCGGTCCCAAAATCAGGTTTGACTATGCAAGGTATGGAAGTTTGGGTGAGCGTGGGCGCACCCATTTGGCCAAAGGATCGGTTAGCATTATTGACCATGTTGTCTTGTTGTTGCCGAAGTCTCCTAAGTCGGTCTGCGTTCAGTCTACGGGCGGTGGCCTCAATCTCGGGGTCAAACCGTTCAAGAGATCGAGCTCGCCTGGGCATTCAGAGACAAGAGAGCCAAAGGTGTGGGGACAACAAGCAACCGTCTAAGCAAATCAACAAACAAAACAAAAAAAAGAATTATGGTCGCCTCCCCGGCAACGGCGCCAAAAACCTGATGAGCAAATTTTAATTTAACCGCAAGCGCACGGTGTACGCGTAGTGCGGGTCGAACACAAGGAGGCTTGATAATTCTAAATTGTATGCTTGTGACTAACAAAGACAAGGGTTTAACAAAAATGTATGGTGAAACTCTAATCCTATGATGCAAGGAATTAAAACAACTATAATATTGGTGTAAAACGATGGTATGAAAGACACTAGGGCGTCGGACATCACCTAATTCTAACATGGAATTCAATCACTTTCATGATTGTATGAAATTGAGCCATGAACATGAGAGAACGTGATCTAATTAATCTCAAGCTTCCGATTTATTGACTAATATCGATTTAAGACCAACTAGCATTAATCCTCAAACTTCCATTCTATTGGCTAATACTAGAAGGAATTTAACTCAAATATATCCCAATCCTAAGTTAAACCAATTCTCAAACTTCCGTTTTATTGAAAAGGCTAACAAAAATGTTTAAATCGAGATTCATTAAGCATGGGTTCAATCATAGACTCAAATCGCACACAATCAATCAATAAAACATCAATCCATGCTTTGAATTAGGGATTTCACCCTAACCCTAGATAAAGAAACTACTCACAATGCATGATTATGTGAAACGTACAATAACCAATGAATGAAAGTGAAGAGCGAAATAATAACACAAGAAAACTTACGAATCCGAGAAATAACATAAACTGAAAATGCGAAATCCGAATGCTACCAATTGTTCCTCAAAGGTTAATTGAAAGAAGACTCTAAAAACACTAAAGAAAAATTACAGAAAATTACAAAATGAAACTGATGATCTTCAACAAAAGTAACCGCCATTTTAAATAGTGGCTCCAAAAATTAGGAAAAACCGTCAGCCAGGGCTCACAGCGGAGTCGGCTGTAGGTGGTCTTCAGAGGAAAGCCGAGTCGGCTTCACAAACTTCCCAAAAAGTGATTTCCAGAAGAAAAAGCCGAGTCGGCTGCACCAAAAGTTCCAAAAAAAGCCGAGTCGGCTTTTTTGACCGACAGATTCAGCAAACTTCAAACGTTTGCCATTTCTTGCTCGGTTATTGGATATGGACATATAATATATCGTTGGAAAGCTCTTGAAGTCTACTTTCCAATGCCGCAAACCTTGCATTAATTTGATCTCTCTATAAAAAGGTATGGCTAAAAGAGTGAGCATATATCAAATTTCACTTCCAAACTTTTGTCTTTTTAAGCACTTTTCCATCCCTTTCTCTTTTGCCCTTCTTCATTGTCAAACATTTTCGAACTAGCAACGATCTCTTCACATATTTTAGGGGTCTTAGGCTATTTCTCCCAGCCTTCACCCTCTTATCACCCCGGGATCTAACAAAAACTCCAATTTTGCCTCGAAATCCATACAAAACACAATGTAAAGTTCATGAGACAAAATTATCACAAATCACTAAAAACCAACCCTAAAACCCACTAAAACTACATATAAGGAGCGTAAAATTAACACGGATAAGTGCAAATAATTGCACTTATCAAAGGTCAAAGTCTGAGTCCAATGTTCAGACGGCTGCCTTTATAAGCAAGAGGATTTCGCAGAACAAGCCTCCAGTTTTCACGGGAGCTTGAGAATCCGCAGCCCTGGAGATTTGGCTATGGGAGTTTGATAAGATTTTTAATGTGATGCTATGTCCTGAGCATTTGAGGGTAGACCAAGTGGCTTTCTACCTTCAAGAAGAAGCCGACTACTGGTGGTCAAACACTAGAGATAACTTGGTAAGTGATCTTGAGCATCCGCTGGCATGGACAGATTTTAAAATGGCGATTAAGGAGAAATTTTATCCGTCTCACAGCAGGAAGCAATAATCAAATGAATTTTTGAAGTTTGAGATGGGTGACCAACTTTTCATTTCACTATCTTTTATGTATTTTTAGTGGCATTCATTTTTTTATGATGATTGAACTTAGTCTGGAAGAATTCATTACCTCTATGATGAAAGAGGATGTTTTGTTTTGTGAAAATATCAATATAATGAAATCCAAACATTTTGTTAAAATCTTTGGATATAGAAACTGAAATGCATTTTCCACTAAAGTTATTAACTTTGCCATGTTTATTGGCATTTTCTAATGCATTAATGATTGTATGTTTCTAAAAAAATCTCAAACCCAGAATATTACAATCTGGACTTTTAGGGGGTTGTTGTGTAAGAATGAAAGTTAACCCATCTTGCCTATTGTTTGTTGCCATATGGGATCATCATTTGAAATATTTACTGTGCATTGTCTTGTGGAATGAAAATGATGGAAGGATCGTCACTTGGCCACTTTCTTAGTATGGTTGGAATGAGATTTTGTATGAGCATGCTTCTATACACATCTTGACCAACTGAATCTGTTAGTTTTATTTCTATTGTCCCTTTTGGCTGATTCTTTGAGTCCCTCAAAGATGCCACCCTGTTAATAAATGGAAATATAGATAGTTTCCCATCAATAGTACATAACCCATGTGGACTCCATCTTGGGCTTGCTACTGTCCCTAAGAACATGGCCTTAGGTATGAACTTTGATGATTTTGCTGCCCTATAAGGCATCTTCTCATTGTGTGCAAGGTAAACTCGTTGTGTTTTTTGGTTAAGTAGAATCACTCTCGTCTATGTGAATGAAATTATACATGGCCTTGTATATTGGGTGTTTGTAAATGTTATTCTCATGCATAAGACTCAATATCCACTCCACCCTTTTTACGTTGTTGGCATCAGTTAAAGCAAGATGAAGTGGATTTGAATGCGCTTTATTTCTCCTCTTTTATCAACCTGTAACACCCCTGAATTTCCAACCCTCTGAACGGAACCAAAACTGCAAGAGAATGGAGGAAATTCGGGTGTTACACTTAAAATAAAATAAAATAAAGAATAAATAAATAAAATAAAAGATAAAAATAAAGTTTGATTCAAGTCAATTTTGAAAAACTTCCAAACAAAATCCTACGGAGACTTCGGCAGCATCTGCCTTGAAAATAGACGCACTAAAAGAATTAAACAAACAATAAACCATCAGGAAGAAGAGGCATCAATAGTCTTGTAACAAAAATCACGACGGAAAGGTCATCGCCAAATCCTCTGTCGACATGCTAAGCATGGATCGTGGTTCCCATGTAAAAAAAAACATAATCAAACTTTACACGCCCTTCAAGATAAAATAACGAAATATAAAAGGTCGTACGAAATAATCTTTGCGGCAGAACGAATTACATCAAAAGGAGGGCACGCGCCTCAAACCAAAAACATACACAATTTCAATTCAAAAACCACATGTAGCGTCAAAACAGTTCTAACATGGTCCCGTATGCAAGGCAAGGAAACTCAAAAACCTGCAAGATCTATCTATGATACCCCTGTTGCTCAACGTAAGGTCATAGACCAACGTGTCATAGCAGGGCCATCAAAGACATGCCATCAACAAAGAATCAAACAGTACACGTCAGTAACTAACAACATGTTATACATATAACTAACAATCAATTTCAACAAACAAGGAGAGGGAGACACTCCAACGTGTAAGTATCAACTCCAACTACTTCTCACTTCTATGTACTTCTCAATGCCTTCACCATTTTCTATCTCTTCATTGATTTCATATATCTTCTTATGTGACTAGAGGTCACCATATTGGGGTTTGCAAGGCCCACATGGTAACACCTCAGCCAAGGACGGTGACGGCCATGCCGGCGCCCAATGGCAAAGTATGATCATTCCCCCGTACAGCGACCATATATAGATGATTCATGCCTCCGGGAACTAAACCAACTGGGGTACCAATCCAGTGGAGTCACAGTAAATATCCAACTTAATATCTCATCAATAAGGGACTCATTCCCATTCCATCTCATATAATCCAACATTCTACTCTCGCGATATCAGAAACCATTCTCTGCCATCTCTACAACTAATTCCCACTTGCAACACTAACTTAATAATATTTAATAGCAATTCATATTCAACATAGCTCATATAATATTGTTACGCAAAGAAACATATTCGAGATGCATGTAAGAACTAGCTACTGCGTGTACTTTCCTGCAATTGCAAGATAACAAGCCGCAACAATTGACTACTTATATACAAGAAAACGAGCAAAGGTTTAAGGGAGAATAAGAGATTGGAGGAATGTAGGAGTAATGTGAGGATGGGTTGTTTAAGGGAGTAATTACATTTTAAAAATTTACCCATATTATACTTGTGTATATCATCTACAAGACCCAAAAAAAATAACACTAGCTGATACTTAACTTTGATTTATTTTAATAATAATTTTAATAATAATAATAATTGACTACTTATATACAAGAAAAAATAAATAAATAAAATGTATATATTTTAAGGCTAATTCAATGATTCCATAATAAATATATTAAAAACATTTTTCCAAATTATTTAAAATATTCTATTGACGTAATAAATTACGGGGTGTTACAGACTACCCCCCTTAAAAGAAGTTTCATCCCCGAAACTAGGATATAAAAGACTCTAAACATGAAAATTTACTAGCCAATCCTGTCGAGTTGGTTCCATTTGACACGTTATGCCCGATAAACCATCATCAATGACTTTTTTGATTGTCCTTAAAACACACAAGCACGACTTCATTATCATTGTTTTCTAAAAATTAACTTTATTACACACACAAAATTGCATTCAAATACGCACTAGAACTCTAATTTTCAACATCAAGCATGCAATAATTGCAATAATACACAATTTAAACAATAAAAATGCGTAAACACGCGAAATATATCGTATTCTACCCCCCTTAAAGAAAAGTTACGACCTCGTAACTAAACTAATCTCGGTAAAAGGTGTGGATATTTCTCATGCATAGTAACTTTAACCACGTTACTCATCCTTTTTTTTGTTTTTTGTACTCACTTTAGTGTTCTAGGGTGTCGCTAGGTTTTTTTTTTCATATGACAATTTTTCGTCAAGGTCTAACAGTTGAATATCTAGTACATGTGACTTATTAGGCTTATATTTTTTAATTTGTATATTGTTTAATTTGCGAAATATGAAATACATATGGACTTTCGCTAACTTATTTGCAACACAAGTCTATAGACAACTTTTCAACCTTTCACTGTGATTTCATAGGATTCTATAAACCTCGAGCTCAACTTACCATTATTGCTAAATCTCATAATTAGTTCCATCAGAGAACCCATCAGTAGTACATATTATCCCACATCAAAACTCAGATGGTCTTCTTTTTGGTTATGCTTAAGAATTTCGTCGATCTCGGGGCTACCTTAAGCTTTTTACAAATCATTTTCACTTGTTCGATAATCTCCAAAAGCATAGTCGATCTAAAGTGATGGACTCACTAAAATCATCCCAGCATACAGGATTGCGATATCAACAACCATATAAAGCCTAAAATGCCTTTATTTGAGCATTGCTTACGCCGCAATGTGCATGGGACACACGAATTTTTTTTTTTCATTTTTTTTTGCATAATAATATTATAAAATAATGTTCAAGTCCTCTAAAACGTAATAAATAATTATGAAGTTCAATTCAATTTACTTGCTTAATTATATCCTTAAACATAAGTGATACAAAAATGTCCAATTTAATCACATCATTCAACACTCAAGGTTTCAGACCAATTCATAATGTCATAAAACATTAAAATTTGAAAACTTCCACCATTCATGTCATGATAGTAATTCTTGTAACTGACCTTTTTGCTTTTTGATTTCCCTCACACCTTTACCCTACAACATTGAATCAGTTTTGATCCATCACATTTGTATAAGTTACCAAATCATCTAAAAGTCAACTCAATGACTAATAATCACCATGTTTACCCAATATCATTGGTAAGAACCTAACTTAAATTTCATTTAATTTTTAATTTTAAATATATAATTTTTTTTTATCATAAGTTACGCACATAACTCTATATGCTTTTCTCTTACAAAGTAATGCGGTACGTAAACCTCAAATCCTCTTCTCCTCGAATAATGGTTAAGTTTCACTCTTTTCATATTGTTACCTCCTTCACTTTCAATTCATTTATTAATCTTTGATCTTCTTGAATTTTCCGTTTGCCCTTATTTGAAAAAAAACATAAACTTGTCAATTTAGTCTTATTTCTTCTTTCTTCTTCTTTAATCCCTTTTATTTAACCAACATTCTTTCGATTTACCTTTGAATCATTACATAGTCCACTTTGTCATATACTTCAACTTTACTCTATATATAAGATAAAGTATTTCGTTAATACGAAATAATAAGTTATCCAGGCCATTGATTTTACATAAACTAATACAACACCTTAAATCATTCTTATCCTTAGATAATTCTTTATTACAAACAACCTCTTTTAATTTGATATGTGTAAGGATATTGTTCTTCACTATTAACTCTCAATAATTATGTACACCTGACTATACTTCTTATTAATTAATTAATTAATTTATTTAGGTACTTTAGATACAAGCTCTCCCCTCAAACTAAGACCATTAGGCACTTAATTTCTTTTAAAAGCAACATTTCTGGTAATTACTCTTAACATATCAATGAACTCTAAAATTATCACTATTCACAATTCATTACCCGAACTCTAATCTCAAACATGACCTATAACAAGTGACACCTCTATCTCAAGTATCTCTTCACCTTTTAAGAATGACAACACCCTTACATTAAATTGCCAAGCAATCTCCAAATACATTGAGTTCTACGAGCACCGTGCCTTTTATTTTCACTCAATCATTAATTCAATCATATATGCCATCAAGCTCTAATTAAGTCTTAACCAAAAAGAATACAAAAAAAATAAAAATTAAAAAATAAAAAGTTCACAGTGAACTAATACTACCTCATAATGCAATGACTATGGTATATAACATGAACTCGAAGTGCTATAGACCTAATGTCAGTCTATGCGACGACTTCATCCATAATCGAATATGTGTTGTAACATCGTTGAATATTTCTTGTATTGTTACATCTAATTGATCCTAATTATCAAAAACCAAAACGTTTCAATACATCCCAATTTGAAAACTTTCCTAGACCTCCATTTAACGTTTCGGCACTATCAGTACCCAACTCTAAGACTTTTTTTTTCACTCGTGCGTACCACTTTTTTTTGTATATCAAAAAGCTCAATAAAACGTGAGTAAAAAAAGAAAAATTCTTGCTCCAAACGAATACTTAAGACTTTAGCATACAAGAGACATTACGGTGGTATTTTGTTAACAATCACTTGGATATAAACTACTCTAGCTTACCACAAAGTACTCTTTATGTCTTCTCAGAACTAGGAGAACTTGCTAATAAAGTTTCCTTCCTTGATACTAAGGCCTTGTTTGGATGGAGGGAAATGGAGGGAAAAGAAAGGAAAGGATTTGGAGGGATGAAAATCCCCTTGTTTGGATAGCAAAGAGGGAGGGAGAGGATTTGGAGGGATTAGCTCCCTTCATTTTGTTAACATCCAAATCTCTCTATAAGAGGAAAGATTTGGAAGGAAAATGCAATTTCTTTCTTTCCCCTTCCTTTCCTTCCTATACAAACAATGTAGTATTTTCCTCTCTTTCCCTCCCCTTCCTTTCCTTCCCCTTCCCTTCCTTTCTTTTCTCTCCTAATTCGCTATCCAAACATAATGTAAAACAAATTCAAGTCTTTTAGGGTAAAGATTCCAATATCGTAACTAAAACACTACTTTAATATTTCATAAGAAGCAAGTATTATTTGAAAAACAATAACTACTTAATGAAAAACATACCCTATATAATTCTTTGATAGGAAAGAAAATATAATGACGTCAAAGAACCCTTGTAGTATGTAATCCCTTAATTATATACTTAAGTAGAGGTAATTAACTCAACCTAATAGGGTTGATAAACACATCAACATTATCATTGAGAATTATCTTTATTCTCAACTCATTCTTAAAGTATTACAACATAATATGCTAGACTTAGAACTAACATACACAATATATCAACCAATTAGCTTAACTATTATCACTAAACATCAAACTCCATCATTGTATGACTTTGAAAACATTAATTGATAACCATAATAATGTCACCCTAAAACTCAACATTAATTTAATTATAGTCAATTTATAATATCAATAACCTCAATCTAACCAATTCGAAACTTGTACAAACATAATACACACATACATTCTTAAACTCCTATTAAAATTAGACAACCCATATGATACAACACCACTAATAAGATCAATATCGTAGATATTTTAGAACACCAGGAAATTTAAAACCACACTCACAAAATTGATCTTATCAAAAAGTAACATCATCTTACAGTTCTTATAAAGACTATTAAGAGTCCCCTTTAACTCCAACTCATTACATTTTAATGACTTTAGCTACCATAATCCTTCAAAACATGCCCTAAGATTCCAATTCAACTCGTACACTATAAATTCCTTGTATATATACTCGACTTTCTCTTCTTCTCTTTTTTTTATTATTTTTTTTATACATTTTATTACTATATTGACTTATAGTTGTAACTTAACCACACCATTATCTTCAAATATAAAACTATTTTATAAGCTTGAATCCATTCGCATTCACCTTTAACATTTTTATCATATTATCTCTTCTTGTTCTTATTCTTGTTTAAACCTCATATACTATTGGTTAGACGACTATTAGCCTCAATAGTTTCATCATGATAACCTCAATTATTAATTAAAAAGGTTTTATACAATAATGGAAAATATTAATAATGTTATACATGTTCAAGCATATTGATATATGTTTCATAAAACTAAATTACTCGGAGTCATATCAAACACATTTTACAATATCATTTCATATTTACTTAAAAAGTCAACAACTTAAATTGAAATTAAACATTGCATGACTTTACATTTTCCTTGCAACTTTAGCAATTTAAAACTAAATCAAAAATCACCAATTGGTATCGTCACCATAAAATAAGTAATAAGGATATTTCATTATCACTTGACTAATAAGACATCAACTTCAAGAGTAAGAACTGATAAGGTTGTCTAAATAAAACTCAAATAAACTAATAAATATTAAAATTTAAGCACATAATCAAAAAATATTGTACACATACTATTTTAAGTTAAGAAAATATGCATATTTAAACGTATAACTATGTCCAAACACATAATGCTTAAGGTTATACAAGCATCACCCTGAATGTAAGTACAGGATGCCACTACCTTGCTAAGATTTCAAATTCCATAATTTACGTTTGTATATCGATAGCTTATACATAACACATAATTGCAATAACTTTTTTTTTAATAATTATTACCCATGCTCAAAACTATAACTATGAACATGTCATTTGTTAAGCTACAACAAATCCATCACAAAATCATAGAAATTGATTGTAACGATCGTATGCATACGCATGAGCATTGGATGTGCAATAATAACCAATATGCATGAATATATAAAATGCACCTAACCCAAGTCTACCCATACGCTCAATAGTTTAACTATAAAAATAAACACGAAGCGTTTAAAATAGGAACCACTGGCTCTGGTAACCACCTGTAACACCCCTGAATTTTTAACCCTCTGAAACGAACCAAAACCGCAAGAGAATGGAGGAAATTCGGGTGTTACACTTAAAACAAAATTAAAAAAAAAAAGAATAAATAAATAAAATAAAAGATAAAGATAAAGTTTGATTAAAGTGATTTTTGAAAAACTTCCAAACAAAATCCTACGGAGATTTCGGCAACATCTGCCTTGAAAATACACGCACTAAAAGAGTTAAACAAACAATAAACCATCATGAAGAAGAGGCATCAATAGCCTTGTAACAAAAATCACGGCGGAAAGGTCATCGCCAAATTCTCTGTCGACATGCTAAGCATGGATCGTGGTTCCCATGTAAACACTCGGGTTTTCCAAAAAAAACATAATAAAACTTTACAAGCCCTTCAAGATAAAATAACGAAATATAAAAGGTCGTGCGAAATAATCTTTGCAGCGGAACGAATTACATCAAAAGGAGGGCACGTGCTTCAAACCAAAAACATACACAATTTCAATTCAAAAACCACATGTAGCGTCCAAACAGTTCTAACATGGCACGCGTCAAGGTTCTCACTCATTTCCCCTCTGTATGCAATGCAAGGAAACTCCAAAACCTGCAAGATCTATCTATTATACCCCTGCTGCTCAAAGAAAGGTCATAGACCAACGTGTCATAGCAGGGCCATCAAAGACAAGCCATCAACAAAGAATCAAACAGTACACGTCAGTAACTAACAACATGTTATATATATAACTAACAATCAATTTCAACAAACAAGATGAGGTAAGTATCAACTCCAACTACTTCTCAAAACTATGTACTTCTCAATGCCTTCACCATTTTCTATCTCTTCATTGATTTCATATATCTTCTTATGTGACTAGAGGCCACCATATTGGGGTTTGCAAGGCCCACATGGTAACACCTCAGCCAAGGACGGTGACGGCCATGCCGGCGCCCAATGGCAAAGTATGATCATACCCCCGTACAGCGACCATATATAGATGATTCATGCCTCCGGGAACTAAACCAACTGGGGTACCAATCCAGTGGAGTCACAGTAAATATCCAACTTAATATCTCATCAATAAGGGACTCATTCCCATTCCATCTCATATAATCCAACATTTTACTCTCGCGATATCAGAAATTATTCTCTAACTTAATAATATTTAATAGCAATTCATATTCAACATAGTTCATAAAATATTGTGACGCAAAGAAACATATTCGAGATGCATGCAAGAATTAGCTACTGCGTGTATTTACCTACAATTGCAAGATAACAAGCCGCAACAATCACTTCGACGGAGGTTCTTACGCCCCTCTTATGAGCCGAGCACCTATACACGTTTAAAGTAAGACTAGTAAGGCTACTCGACTTCCTTTAGGAGCTACTTGCTCTACTAAGTACCCTACTTCGATCCTTACAGCCGTAACTCATAGGAAAATGCAATCTAATCATACACCCAACATGTTTACTCACAAACAATGTCATCAATCAATTTAACTATTATATTAGTTTCCAATAAAATCTATAACAAGGCATGTTCAAAGGGGGAAAACTCAAGTCATACACTTTTGCAATAAAACAAGACTATGTAGTCTTAAATCGTATAATGTAGTATATTACACATGACTTTAATAATTCGACTCAAGGTAATAATGATTTTCAAGCATATTTGTTACATTCTTCAAGGTTTGAAGTGACAAAGCAAGAGAACAAATCAATTAATAGCTTACACATCTCATAACCATAACAAGAAATTAGTTTGGTGACAATTGCATACTAACCACATCTATTAAGGCTCAACCATGTTTCCACAATGACGACACTTAATCACCGCTAGCGACACATGATATAATAATTCTTTATTATTAAATTTATATAATAATCCTTACAAATAATTTCATCACTAATTCTTTATTAGTAAATTTTATCACCACAAAACCAACAACAATAATCACATTCACCACCATAAGCATAATTAGTTTATATTTAACTATTAAAAGTGACCAACAACCCTAACTATTATCAATCATCAAAATCACCATTATTAATCTAAAATAACACATATTAAAAGCTTCTATGAATTTTTCCCAATATCACGAAACCACCAAAATACATAAAAGTAGTACATACTACCTTCAATTTCATCCCCAAAACAAACCCTAACTTATTCATTTTCAAATCTCACTTCTAACACTTACCCATTAAAAATTCTATCAAGATATAAACTAATTTAAACTAAGATTCATGAGTTTACCCAAAACTTTAAGTATTAAAAGCACTAATATTAAGTAAGGATGAAAAAGCTCACAAAAATAGAGGAGAGAGAGGGGAGGCACGCACAGGGGAGGGCGGCTACCGGCGGCCTGCTGGTGGCGGGATAGACTGGCGGTCGGCTGGACGTAGGTAGGTGACCGATCTGGCGGCTAAGAGCTTGTTATGGTGGTTGGAATATCTTTGAGGACGAGCAAAGGTTTAAGGGAGAATAAGAGATTGGAGGGAGGTAGGAGTAATGTGAGGATGGGTTGTTTCAGGGAGTAATTACATTTTAAAACTTTACCCATATTATACTTGTGTATATCATCTACAAGACCCAAAAAAAATAAAACTAGCTCATACTTAACTTTGATTTATTTTAATAATAATATTAATAATAATAATAATTGACTACTTACATACAAGAAAAATAAATAAATAAAATGTATATATTTAAAGGCTAATTCAATAATTCTATGATAAATATATTTTTTTGACGTAATAAATTACGGGGTGTTACACAACCTCCAAACTGTTGATGGTGCTAAATCTAAACAACTTGCAACATCTCATGCAAGTACGGTTGCCCATTGGTTTGGAGTCTAGTATATTTGGAGCTACCACCACTCTTTTCCTTCAACATTTTTTATATTTTGAATCCACAATGAATAGCTTGTTTCCTTCTTTAGTTAGCATTGCTCTTTTCAATAAGTTTCTACTATGATGATAACCATATTTCAGAACAATTGTTTTAAACGTCCCATGAGGTAGTGAATCAACTGTCAATAATAACATCTCTTGAAATATTAGATACCTTAACTCACTACTGAGCCTTAGCTTATGGGAACTATTTGCTTGTTGTACTTGCTTTGCTGGTTCTTCCTCTGATTCAGAACTTGATTGTGGATCATAGTTGTTTGATCCAAAGTATCATGCCCCCTCAATCTCATCTTTACTGCCTGAAGTCATTACAAGGCAATGATGTAGTGATGCTAATACTGTTTATTGGACTATTGACAAAGAAGGAGTTTTGTTGGATGAATTTTTTAATGAAAAAAATTAGTTGCTTATATAGATTAATTTCATAATTTGTAAGATCTTTTTATATTAGATAATCTAATGAATCATTAGCAACATTTAATTTATTAATCCATGTAGAATGTAATTAGCCAAAGAAATGGCTATTTTTTTTCAAATTTTAAAAACTTCCCTCCCAAAATTTGGATTACCCTCCAAATCTTTCCATATTACGAAAGAGTCATATGTAGATATTGAAACAGAATTTCATTTTGAAGAACCTTATTATATGTCTGATTCTCTCCCCTATTTAATGTCAATGATGTAATAATGTTTCTTTTTACTTTTAAATGTCTTGTTTCTTTCATATTACCAATATAATGATTACTTTACACTATTTTCTTATAAATATAATACTCCACTTCATACAAAGTGTCTACTTTTCTAAATTTGTGTGAACAACCCAAACTGGATAAAAATAAAAGTACAGGGGGGTACTATTTTATTAATTAAGAAATTAAATAATTAATTAATATTAATATTAAAAATTAATTAATTATATATTACTCCCTCTAATTCTATTTAGATGTCTCATTTGTTTGGGCACGGTTATTAAGGGTGGTGTGGGGTCCACTAAAAAGTGAGTAGTTGGGGTATTTTAAATAATTATATTAATTGTAAAGGTGGTAGTAGGGGTATTGTAAATAGTAAAAGTGAGGGTATTTTGGACATTATTTGTGTGAACATGGGGTATTTACGTAAATAAAAGATTGACAAAAAAAGAAATGTGACAATTGATATGAATTTGCCAAATAAGGAAATGTGACAACTAAATAGAATCGGAGGGAGTATTAATATTAGTTAGTTAATTTATTTAATTTGTTTTATTATTATTATTATTATTATTATTATTATTATTATTATTATTATTCAATGGTACCCCTAATTTTTGCACTTTGTCATTGGTACCCCTAAGTTTTTTCGATTATCAGTGGTACCATTGTGTAATTAAGCGTTTTACAACTGTAAGCTTTTTTAATTTTTCGGTCCAAAATCATCATTACCGTCAACTTTTTTTATTTTTCTTTTTATTTTTCAATTTAAAAGATAAAAAAATTAAAAGAAAAGGAAAAAGTTAACGGTTGTTTTGGACAGAAAAAACTCAAGAGTACGATTGAGAAAAAGCAAAACCTTAGAGACATCATTGAAAATTTCCCTTATTATTATTATTTAATCAAATAATTTTGATACTAAATTATTTATTATAATTATTATTATCATAACACGAATAATAATAATGACAATAACAACAACAATAACAGCAGCAGCAACAACAACAACAGCAACAGCAACAGCAACAACAAGTATCATCTGATCTAATCTGGTATGAATTGATCTATTTTAACACGAATAAGTAATAAGTTCAAGAAATAAGTTGAAGAGAACAGACCCTTATTTGTGTTCCATTGATCCATAATCCGTTGGTAATCATTCTCATTGGTGGAGTGATTCTAATTACATTAAAGTGCTTTTAAGCTCTTTGACAATGGTTTATGAGGGTGGAAATATAGTTGTTAGAATTGTCCTATAAATGGTATTTTTTGCTCTTTTTTTCTTTTTTTTGATTCACTTGTTCGAGAGTGACATTTGCTCTATATCTCAAATAGTGAGTGTACATTGCTTTTAGTGGGTGTGTTAACTTTTGGAAAAGTTCTGTCTATTTACACTTGGGATAGTCGAGAAATAACTTTGTTAATACAACAACAAATTCATGTCACACCATAGTCCATACCTTTTCATATCAAACATATGCTAAACACAACTCTAAACACATTTATCATATAAAAATTTTATACATATTATTATCAGTAATGTGTGCTGATGAGTTCAGCCATAAGAAGACTTTTCGAAGACCTTGATCGAAAAGGTCTATATTTCCAACATACACTAGGTATGACGATGATGACGATAGTATAAGCTACATGAGTACATACAATAAATGAATAACCTAAACCCAAATCTAGGATATATGGTTGTATTTGTCTAAGAGAACCATTAATTTTGGTACGAGTCCCTCCCACTGTATTTGATCCTTTCCTAACCGACCAGAGTTTATGGACTATAGTATGTTAGAGCTAATTGCTCTCTTTACTCTTAAATAGCTATTAGAATTATCTCTTTCCTTTTCCATCATTCTCTATTATCTCACCATTATTAACTTTCATTTCTCTCCCTTTCTTTCTCTCTCTAAGATTGATGTAACCTAGGCAAACATTATCAACAATTTCTTGTCTAATATAAACTTCTTATTCCTCTTAAAAACTCAATATTAAATTATTATATAATCAATGGACTTCAGTACTTCAGAACGGGTCTGTTATGTGCACTGCACTTTCTGCAACACCATTTTAGCGGTAATATTCTTCACTCTTTTTTTTTTTCTCTTGGGGGAAATTTGTATTTTTACCTGTTTTTATTAATTATCCTCTTTATTCCTTTGATTTTGTTACACAACATACAAAAACAGTTCACTTACAATTTTATGTTTGTCATCATCATCATCAAATACCCAGTGTATCCTGCTCATAAAAAAACTATGGTCAGGGTTTAGTGAGGGAAAAACGATGACACCTCATACCCGTAGAGGAGAGTGCGATCAAAGATTCCCTCGGCTCGAGTTCAATTTGATGTTTGTGTTTGTAGCAAAATCAAAGGAATAAAACGATTACTCTTATCTTATCAGTTGTGTTCATGATCAGTTTCAATTTTTAGTCTTTGATATCATAAATTAGTAAATAAGGGCCACATAAATTGAGAGTATTGATGTAGTTTTAATTGTGTGAGTTATTATGCAGACAGCAGACAATTAGTAGGGTTTTAAAGCTAAATCTTAGATTAGGGTTGTAGTGTCTGCAATAAAACAGGTAGCTAGGTAGTATCTAGCCATATAAGTCAAATACAAATAGAAATATAGGATTACAGCAGCAAAATCAAATTTACAAGTATGAAATCAGATTTTTATGCAGCAGACATATTACTATATTTTCTGCTGAAAATTTTGTCAACCTTTCATATTTGCTAGCTACTTAGCTAGCAATCATCCAAATTATTACTATTTACTTTCAGTACAATAAATAGTAACATCTAAAATTTTTTTTTTTCTTTTTTTTTTTTTTAATTTTTGTGGGTTTTAATTGGAGATGTTGGAATCATGATCACATCTCAGTGACTTATGATTCATCATCTGTACCAAGTATGCTGTAGCTAGCTATTTTCCACAATATAATCTCTAGTCTTTTGTTTAAGGCCAAATTCAGGATACTAATAAAAGGTGGACCAAATATTTTACTCAATTATTATACTTCTGTGTTACATATATATGTTAAAAAAATATAATATTAGTAGAGATTTAATCAAATAGTTAATTGTTATCTAGATAGATTCGGACCTAAATTTCCTGATTTCTGCAAGCACAGAGACATTTCTTTTTTTTTCTTGTGGAAAGATAGTGATATGGAGAATGCTTTTTAGTTTGTATATATAATTGTGAATCAAATTTTTTTTTAATTGCTTAAGTAAATGGATTTTAACAATTTTTACTTCCATAATAAAATTAGATAAAATATTTAAATTCTTAGAAAAATAAGTATGATCTCTCTTTGTTTATCTATAATGAGTTAGACAAATCATTTTCACTTTAGCTTTCCCTTTTTTTCTTGACTTTTATGCGGGGGGAAAGAAGGGGATGTCAGGGTTTAGGAACCCACGAGTTGCAGTAAAAATAGAAAGAGATTTCTCATCTAGGGTTGTCTTTTTTCACCTTGTCTAACTCTCTCATGTATTATACATACACCTTTATTATTGATACAATTCGATCATATGCACAAGAAAATATACTCTTATTTAGAAAAAGACTAATATATCTTCAATGATGAGATGAGTTTGAGTGGTTGAAAAAAAGAGAATTAAGGGTAAAAAAAGGTAAAATAGAATTTTATATAGTATATTTTTTGCTTAATAAATATTCATATAACAACTAATTAAAGTAGTTAACAAATTGGAAATTATAGTAGTTATTTTCTAACAGAGAAAATATAATATTTTATAGAAGCAGGGGAAATTTAGTGATACCATGGATCAGGTCATTTGTTTAAGGAATTTATTGAAATTAAATTGTGTAATAATACATAAAACATAACAATATTAGTCATGTTGGTTCCACAGAGATGTAAAGATAGTGTTCAATCACATTATATATATACTAGTATCATAAATTCGTCTGACAACTAAAGAATCTAATGGTAAACATTGCATTCTAAGCAATTGGTAATGTATGTTAAACATTTATTAAACTAATTGAGATTTAATTTATTGAGTCCTTATGTTTGAGATCTAGGGCTAGCTTGTACATGTCTGAAATGTCAAATATTCATTACTTGATTTTTATTGAAAGTTTATAATATAATGTTCTTATGTATGAAAGTTTATTTTTACAATAACATAAATGTTGTGACCTTAATTCTGACATAATATAATATGAATTAAAACAAATTTATGTGAAAAATCGTTCATAACAAAACTTCATACTTTATTTTGTTCTTACTAAAAATATTCTATAACTAAAATTTGAAAATCACTTTTTAGAATTGAAGATGCGATTCAAGTCCAACATTTATAATTAAAAAATCCAGATAGATATTTTCTAAGTTAAACATAGGGTGCATTGAGTTTCAATCCGAAACAACTTGTGTTTATTAATTACTATAACAATATTAAATTCTAATGGCATATGTATGCAGTGATATTGAATAACAAATTATTAATTTAAATTTTTAGTGTAATGATTACTTATTTTTATTTTAACTTTCAGTATAAAATGATTTAATTACACTTTGTTTGCCTTTAGTATTAATATATGTAATTGTCACTATAGCCTATAAGGTACATATTGTAAATTTCTCTAGATTCAAAGCAGGGACAATCTTGGTGAACTGATTTTGTAACGCTGCTAAATGGTTCAATAAATGTCACTAAAATTACCATGTATGCTATTAGAATTTTACATTAAGGACATTCAAATTAAATGTCACTAAATATGAGCTAGTAGATCATAAGTATTGTTTTTTCTAGCCTAAGTTAGGGGGAAGCCTCTAAATGACCATTTAATGACATTCAGATAAAATGTTATTGGATGTTGTACTATCATAAGAATTAATTAAAATAAAGTAACCTTCAAATTGAAGTTTAGAACCAAGGTGATTAGGATGAGTTTTTACTTAAGATCGTTGAAGGTGTAGGATCGAAATCGGTAGAATTGAATCATAAGATCGTGTGATCCTATAAATATACATTAATATGCTTTTGATTAATAATTATCAATTATATTTGTTCTCTTTTTCAGTTTTAAGGTGTAAGTAAAACTTATTTGACTTCATCTATTATCTTTTGAAAAATAAAAGTAATAATCCTTTTTAAACTGTAACTCAAGAATAACTTGAACTTTATAAAGGTATTAAAATAATTATTTTAAATATATATTTATACCTAAGTGAAATATGTATTAATTATATGAAAATATTTTGAGATCGGTCGCCTGTTTTTGGATCGTAAAATCGTAGTTACATAGATTAGAATCAAAAATCTGATAAATATGTTTAGAATACCTATTCATCTTAGTTAAAAAAGGTAATTACAAAGTTGGTTAGGTTGAGATGGAAGGAAATACTTGTATGCAAACTCAAGAAATTCATTGATGTACATACTGGCAAATGTGTCATTTATTTTAAAGCCCAGATCGAAAAATAAAAAATAGTTTCTAAAAGCTAAAGGCGTAATATTATAAAAAAAGCCATAATAACTCATATATTACATAGCAAAAAATGTAAAGTATACATAAATTTAATTGAAGTTAGTTTCAACCTTGTATATGAAAATATATACTTTCTCCTATTTATAGAGAATAGGGCATTTCCTTTTTGGGTCAATTCACTTAAAATGTCTCATTTCTATTTTTATCATTCTTTTTTACCCTTTGACCCTTATTACAACAACACAATATCAATACCCCTTATGGCAGCTAGTCTCCTAAGACCGTTTCTCTAAGAGACGTCTCTCAGGCCCAGTCCATCAAAGTTTATTTTCTACTCTTCATATTTTTTTTATGGGCCAACCTAATAAGAGACGGTCTTTCAAAGAGACTGTCTCTTACAAGAATTTGTGTTATGAAAAAAGTGATTTTTCCACTCACTTTTAAGTGGTCCTCCACTTATTTTTGATTTTGGTGCAAACCCAAATATTCCATTCTTTAGGAATAACATGAAGTATATTTTTGGCCCTAAAATACATTAAGGTCCTGGTCGAGATCCCGTTTTTCCCTTACTAGTCAACGGTTATGCTCAAAAATAAACCACTGATCTATTTACCGTAAACATTTTGGTCATAACAAAAAGCTCATATCTTGGTATCTTAAATTGTATGAGTTTATATTATAATTTACTGCTGTTGTATCTCCTTTTTCCTGTGTTGGAGGAACATGAGAACTCCATCTTCTATTATGATGTAACTTAACTTTAGTTTGTTCCGTATTTATATTATGTAGTATTTGCAAACAAGTATTTAATTTTAAATCATGAATTTCAATTCTTAAATCATAAATGAAGAATTTGATAATGACAAGGTTTGGGTAGTCATTCTCAAATCGTCAACTTTAACTACTTTAAAAACAATGGTGGAATTTAAGCCAAATCTAAATTTGAAAATTTTTGATTTGCCAAACAATAAATTTGAGTCAATTTCAAATTTCCAAATGAAATCATTGTTTCCAAACATAGCATTAAGGTATTTTGTTTATAGGTTAAATAAAAAGTTCAAGTAGAGAAGTTAGACCAATCTTTTGTAGTCGATTTACATAAATAATAAAAATTAAAAGTAAATTCGTGTTTTGAGTCTGGGCCATCTTAGGCTATAACGTAAGTTATTTGATCAAAAACTCTATTGATATTAAAGGGTGTTTGGTATGAACTTTTTAATATCAAGTAAGGAATTCAATTACCATGACTTCATATTTTTTGTTTGGTATGATATAAGGCTAACCCAATCTCTTTCTTGAGAGTAATGGATACTCTTATTTTGTTACCACTCATTTATGTCAAGTAACTAATTCTCCTTCTATGATCAAGTAAGTGTTTCCCTTACATTTTCATACCAAACAACATATATAACTACAACCCATACTCTTACCCTTACTCCTCTTTATCATTTCCCTTTCCATTATATTTTACGTTCTTATACCAAACACCCCTAAAAGATGATTGTAGAGATATTGTTGATGAAAATTGGATTATTATTTAACCAAACATTAATGTCGTTTGTAACAAAATTCCATTGAATGATTCGTATTGATTGAATGACATTAAACATGTGATTATATAATTTGTATGACAGGTGAGTGTCCCTTGCTGCAGTATGTATAATTTGGTAACAGTGAGATGTGGTCATTGTGCCAATCTTCTTTCTGTTAACATAGGACTTTCTCCACCACCTGTCCCTCTCCAAGACAATTTCCATGTATGATAATTTTATAACTTAATTCTTTTTCTATCTTAACTTTAAAATTTGTAAATTGATTATATGATAATTAATTATAATAAAACGTGCAAAAATAAATATTTGTGTAGTTGTTGAGGCAGCAATACTATAATAATCAAGATAATATGAGCAAGGACAGTATTAGTTTATCAGCTGCTTCTTCTTCTTCAACTATTACTACTCTTACTTCTGATCAACTTGAAAATCTACAGCCTCGACCACCACCCATTCGTCGTAAGTATTTTTTATTTTCTTCCTTTAAATTTCCCATTTTTCCTTTTTAGCTATTGTTATAAATTTATTCACTCATTTTATCATATTCATTAAACAGTTTTATACTTATGCGTACCTTTCACAAAAGCACATAGGAAATAGTTTTTTTTTTTTTTTCCTAGCTAAGAAGTACTTTAAAATTAATACTTATTACTTATATTTAATACATTTTAATAATAATATTAACATTTATCAGCTGACTCTCACCTATGCTTTCATTAATTTTGGCAGGGTTTTATTTAATTTTAAGTAGAAAAAATTGTTTCAGCACATTAAATACATTAGCAGCATAAGATAAGTACATACTTGTGTTAGTTCATTACTTTTTTTTTTCTATATCAGACTATATATAAGCTTAAGGTATCTTATAGTGAGCGAAATGCCAAATGATAGGTTTTATCAATCTCAAGGAAATAACTTAATAAAAAGTTTAGGTAAATGGTTGAGATCTTAGGATATGTTATCCCCTTACACGAAAGCTTTTTGGACTAAAAGTTTGGTTGTAGTAGACTTTCCTCATACCTGACATTAAACCTTTTACTTAAATGAGGGTTGGTTGATATTAGAACTCATTAACTTTTGTTACAGTAACTCTGATACTATATTAAGAAACCATCTTAATCAAAAAGTTAAGGATCAAATGATTGAAGGCTATAATATGTTATATATAGTTTATCAATCAAAGTTCCAAAATGAAAAAATGTAGCTAGGTTTTTATATTATTATCTTATTTAAATGTGATTGCCAAATTGGTGGAGCGCATAGGAGTGAGACAAGTATTGCTGAAGAAATACTTGATTCAAATAATTAACACGATGTGTTACTAGTTAAGTTGAACATAGAAAGAAATTCCAGTTATTTTTAATAGAAGTTACAGCAAATATATATTCTCATCGTGTAAAATTATGATCAGAATCTAAATAAAAATATACATAAGAACAATGTCTATTTATTAGTACAAAATTAAAACTATGTGGTGAGCAGAAAAAGTAATGTTTTTCTCCACGGTGAGAAAGTACTTGTTAACAATTGCTTGTATTCGTTGTTTTGGTTTAATTAACGAGTATTATCATATGGTTAATTTGTAAATTATTTTTTTCGATTCGAGTATGCCAGAGAGTTCATACATGCAATGAGGAAAACAAAATTAAAACAATTCTATAAGTAGTGAGAATTTAACTCTTATTACAAAGGTGAAAAATACCCCGAAAACACTAAGATATCTCATAATTCTCAATTGATACGTATAGCATCTTTTTCTACTAGTATGTATTAAGCTCTAATTTTTCATACGTACTTGTTGTGCAGCTCCAGAAAAAAGACAGCGTGTTCCTTCAGCTTATAATAAATTTATAAAGTAAGATTTAATTTTTTTTTTGTCCATAATGAATTAAGAAACACACTATATGCGCATGAATTAGGATACTATGCTATGTAAAATTAGTTTTTATAAAAAAATATTTTCAAATGTAAATAATATTCAGTTTTATTTCTTTTGTTTGATTTGATTTTAATTAATTATTAGGGAAACAAAAATTTGCTCATAGTTTAGCGAAAAATTAATAATAAAAATATACAATATAATTTACATTTATATAGCTCACAAAACAAACAAAAAGGCTAATATAAAAAAATTGATTTTGGTTTTCGTTAAACCAAAGCATTAACTTGCTTTGAATTTAGGAATGACACATGTATACGCGCATGACCAAAAAAAAAAATGGTACACTTGTATTTATGATTACAAATTTACAATGGAGGGAGTGGAATTGATTATATCCATTTGTAGAAGTATTTAAAAAAGGGAATCTTAGCCCTTATTGTTTATTGGTTTCCTTGTTTGAATAAAAATTTCTAAAATTGGTAAGCATGTACGTGTTTAAGGGAGGAGATCCAAAGGATAAAAGCCAGCAATCCCGAAATCAGTCATCGAGAAGCTTTCAGTGCTGCTGCTAAGAACGTGAGTTCTTTTAACCTTACTTTCATCGTCTCTTCCTTCTACTTGTATCTTCTATCTTGTATCATGTTCATGCATACTGTTTTCTCTTGTATTTTTCACTCAAAACATTTTCATTTTTCAATTGCTACTATCTTAGAGGTATTCAAAACACACCCGACAATTTGATATTCATCTGACCTTGTGATAAAACCCGACTTGACTCGACTTTAAAATAAAAGTAAAGAGATATAAAAATAAATGTGAACACAAGACCCGATTTTGAACCGACCCGAAACAGTTGACTTGAAATGAATCCGATGACCCGAATGAACATCTTTTATCAACAATTTTCCACATCATACTTAATCGGACAATAATATTTAAAAGGTTAATATAATTTTTATTTATAAGTGTCAAGGAACCAACTCAATCAATTAAATCTTAAGTTTACGATTGAAGTCCATAATATGTTATATGCCCTCTCACACGAGAATCCATTTGATAGTATTTACATTATTTTTCCTTATTTTCTTACACACAGTCCTATGACAAGCTAGTACAGTTGATATGTGTTACTATTCCAGATTTCGAGTTTTATTTAGATTATGCATATCCATTTTAATATTGATTAGAAATTAAGTGTTATTAGTGTTGTTTTATTTGGATGAGTGGTAAATAATTGTAAATATATATGTGGTGTTGTAGTGGGCACATTTTCCTCATATTCACTTTGGCTTAAATCTGGATGGACAAAGACAAGCAAGATTGGACCAGTCAGTTGATGGGGAAGGGACAAATAACAAGTCTCATGGATTCTACTAATCACTCTCTATTAATTTTAAATTTTTTTTTTTTTTTTTTTTTGTCATCACACAGAACTCATTAATTAGCTATGCTCACCAAAGCTAAGCTAATTTTGTTCTTCATGTCTTTATACACACTAAAGTAACTATATATGTAACACTACTATTATTATCACTATTATGTTGTGATCTATGAGATAGGGAGGCTGCAATTTACACATTTATATAATAAGAATTTGACACCACCTTCACTACAAAAAAAACGCAATCTTGCGACTAAAATCACCGACTACCCTTATTTGGTCGGAAAATTCTGACTAGTTTACCGACTACCACGCTATGGTCGGAGTTTCCGACTACTTTCCTACTGAATCCATTTGGTAGCAACATGCCGACTGAATTGCGACATATAAGATAGTCGCAATTGTTCCGACTGAAGTGCGACCAGAGTTTTAGTCGGCAGTTAGTCGGTGCCTTAATTAGAAATTTTCGACTACCACACTTGTCGGTCATTAGTCGGAAGTGATCCAAATTTTTCTATAAATATATCCGCCATCCTAAATTTCTTTCTACATTTCACTCTACATTTCTTACTTTATTATCTCTAAATAATCTTATAATTTAAATTAACATTACTTCTTACTTTAAAAAAAAAAAAGATATATTATTTCTCCCATTCCACAAGGATTCTCGCTAGCAATATTATAAAGGTGTTATTTTAGTTAGATTTTGCTTACTTTAATTTTATTATATTATTTATATTTTAATAGTGTGCATTTTATCATATGTCATATTTAATTAAAAAAAAATTTAATGAGCTTTTTGTGGCCTTTTTTTTTGTAATAATTATGAGTACTTACCCGAAATTGTTTTTATTCTCTTGTAGCTACGATGGTGTTGTGACAAAAACGATTAAAATATGTTCTTGAATTTTGATGAAATAAAGCATTGTTTTGCAAATAAAATTTACAATGGTCAATTTAATCAAATTTGGAGAACTTATTTATCGTTTTTACCACATTTTCATCGTATATACAAGAAAAAAGACTAGTTCAATCGAGTATTTATGATTTTTACGAAAAAAACCCGCAAAAAGCTCATTTAAATTTTTTTTATATATGCCGACCGGATTCCGACCAGTCGATGGTCGCTATTTGGTCGGAAAATTCCTGATTTTGTCTATAAATACCCTCCCTCAACGTAACTTTTCATTACATTTCCTACAACTTCCTACAATTTCTCTCTACTGTTTTTCTCCTTTATTCTCTCCAAATAATTTAGGTATGATATTAGCATTATTTTGGTTACTTTAAACAAGTACCTCCTTGCGTTGTTTCTCACTTTGTCCCGCTCTTCCTCACACTCATACTTGAGTTTCTTCAATAAATTGTGAGTGTGGGATGAGCGGGACAAGTTGAAAAACATAAATTTAACGGTTTCCTTTTTTGGTTAATTTAAACAAGTACCTGCTTGCGTTGTTTTTCACTTTGTCCCGCTCTTCTTCAAACTCATACTTGAGTTTCTTCAATCAAGTGTGAGTTTGAGAAGGGCGGGATAAGTTGAAAAACATAAATTTAACGGTTCCATTTTTTAGTTAATTTAAACAAGTATCTGCTTGCGTTGTTTCTCACTTTGTCCCTTTCCTCCTCATACTCATACTTGAGTTTCTTCAATCAAGTGTGAGTGTGGGGAGGAGAGGGACAAGTTGAAAAACATAAATTTAACGGTTTCATTTATTGTAAAAAAAAATTTTAATGAGCTTTTTTTTGGTGCCATTTTGTAGTAATAATTATGAGTACTTAACCGAAACAGTTGTTTTTCTTACTTATTCTCTTGTATGCTTACTATAAAAATGTGTTAGAAACGATTAAAATATGTTCCTCAAAGCTGAGAAAATTCAGCATCGTATTATTTTACTTATATTTGCTACTGAAAAAGAATAATTTTCGATTTGCAGTTTGTTGGTTTTCCCCGATAGTGGTAATTACGCCCTATTGTATTTTCTAAGGCTGTAAATTGCACTATCGGGGGAACCAACAAGCTGCAATGAAAGTAGATTCATAATAAGTAAAATTTATGATGCTAAATTTTCTCAGGTTTGAGAAACATATATTTAACGTTTTCAATTTTTTATAGTACATACGAGGAAATAATGAAGAAAAACCACTATTTCAACTTAGTACTTATAATTTTTACCCCAAAATGGCCCGAAAAAAAGCCCATTAAATTTTTATTTTTTTTGTTTATTTACCGACTAGATTGCGACCGGCAACCAGTCGCTGAGTGGTCGGTAATTTGAAATTCAAAAATAGGGGGGTTTGACACGCATTTATACCGTACAACTGTCATCCCTCTACCGACCACTTTCCGACTAGATTCCAGTCGCAGGTTGGTCGGTATTTTGAATTTCAAAAGTTGGTCAAAAGGTCCTGACAAACTTTTATTGCCTAAATATTCGTGTACTTACCGACTATCCTCCGACTATTAAATAGTCGCAGTCTAGTCGGAATTCTGAAGTCACTGAATTTTTCAGAGATTCTTTAATGGGCACAACTTTTCTCGTGCCGACACAATACCGACCAAATGTGTGTCGCAAGCTGGTCGGTGGGTAGTCGGAAAAATTAATTTGTTGCTAATAGACGTGATTTTGTTGTTTTTGCAGAGCAATGGACTTACGAAGTGAAAGCAGTTGGATGTACAATCGAAGTTGTAAAGGAGTTTATAATATGAGATATTTAGAAGGGGTCGAAGAATTTATACAATTTGCAAGGAAAAAATATCCAGATGAAGTTAGATTTCCGTGTAAACGGTGTGGTAATCGTAGACTGTGAGCTCCAAATGTCGTAAGAGATCATCTGTTAAAGAAGGGGTTTGTGGAAAACTACTACGATTGGTACCTGCACAAATGTTCTGACGGTGCACCAATTTGTAATGAGTCGGCTCCGGTTGAGCCACAGCAGAACACGGTTCAAAATCCGTATGCACAAATGGTGTACGATGCAGCAGCAAGTACTTTTCCGGATACACATTATCATTTTCTACCGCATCATGATGATGTCGTCGCAAATGTACCATTACTATTTGGTTTAAATTACAGGTATCTTCAACATTTAAAGCTTAATGTCAAAAACAAGGCGCATGTTGAGGCCTCGATCTGTAACGCATATCTTACAGAAGAAGCATCATACTTTGTCTCGCATTACTTTGGGCCAGACGTTCGATGCAGAGTTAGAGATCTTCCTAGAAACGATGACGGATGCTTTAATAACGTGAGATCGGGTGTTTTGTCCATATGCGTTTTTTTTGTAGTCGACATATCACTTACGACCCGTTTGGTAAGTGGTAACAAACGGTGGTAATGAGAATGAAAAACAAGTGTAATTTTGGTTGAAAAATCTCTTAGTTACCTTGATGGTCATGCTTGTCCAACTTCAATCATCTCATTTTCTTCATAAAATTCATTCCAATGAATTACCATTGCGGAAGAGGTGGTAATGGAAATTTCTAAACAAAAAAACATTTTTGTGATCAAAGTTTCATTACCATGGGAATGATATAGAACTTTTAATGAAATTTTACACTATAAATCATTCTCATTACCGTCATTTAATACCACAAACCAATTGAGCCGTTAGGTGTGTAAAGGCATGTAGTAATGTTTGGGAATCAATACGGTGGCAACTAAGTGAAGGAGGAAGATTTCGGAGTTTTTGTCTAACAAATCAAGTCGACTCACCTTAAGTGTATGATGAACCAAAGTTGAGTCAGCTTAAACCGACTCCTCAAAGGAGTTGTGTGAGCAACGAAATCCGAGCCAATTTTCCTAGTCGACCACCACTAGAAAGTCGATTGGGCTTATTATTTTCTCTTGTTTAAAGATTTTTGTGTTTCGTGCTTTAGTTTATATTTTAACTTTTTGATCATCAAGCACACCTAAGTATCAAATAAAATCTATAAAAGACCTCTCACCGGCCATGTCTTCTTTAATTATAACATCTTCATTCTAATCTTCCATAGAAAACCTAAGATAGCTTCAATTTTCTCAACAATTAACAACCTATGCTAGAAAGGATGTAACGCACATTGGGTGAAGATTGGTTAACTTTAGAGTTTTTTTGATTGGTTAATTTCATTCTTGCATTGTTTAATTTTTAGGGTTTTGAATAGGCCTGTGCAATGGGCCGGATACGGGCCGGACCGGATCGGGCCTTATAAAATAAATGGCGGGCTTTAAATGGGCCGGGCCCATAGGCCCGACCCGACCCGTTTATTTTATTGAACATACAAATATATGCCGGAATTTGAAAATAATAATAATAATATTATTATTAAATAATAATATTATTATTATTAAATAATAATAATAATAATAATAATAATAATAATAATAATATTATTATTATTATTATTATTATTATTATTATTATTATTATTATTATTATTATTATTATTATTATTATTATTATTATTCTCCACTACAAAAACTAAAACTTACCTTAGACAAGCATTCTCTAACATAACCAAGATCTGACAATCTTCCCCATTAAATAATAATAATAATAATAATAATAATAATAATAATAATAATAATAATAATAATAATAATTTTGGCTAATATAAAGATTTAATAAGTTTGAAGCAGTAATAAGCTCCACATTAGTTATGTATTAATTTATATATAACATTAAGTGGTAAAAAAAGGATAGAAATGGACTTTAGATAAGGGCCCATTTACAACATTTTTAAACCCTTATCCAACTCTTATCTTTTACTCCCTCCTATTCACACAAAATGGGACATTTGGTATTTTCACCAAAACCAAGGAGGGAGTAGGGTCCACATGAAAGTCAACCATTAGGTAGTAGTTAGGATATGTTAAATAAGAGTAATTGGGTCTAAAGGAGGGAGTAGGGTCCACATGAAAGTAAATGGGTAAATGTAATAAGGGTAATATTGTAAAAAATTGTGTCTAAAAATAGAAATGGGACATTTTGTGTGAATTGGCCCAAAATAGAAATGTCCCATTTTGTGTGAATAGGAGGGAGTAATTTTTATAAGTTAAATTTTAAGCCCAACCCTTTTCAACCCTCCCCCATATACAACCCTTATAATCAAGGGCTGGATCAGGGGCCCCAATGAAAATCCAGCCCATTGCACAGGCCTAGTTTTAAAGTTTAGTGCTCGAATTCAATTAGGGAGCTAATCATTGATCTTTGAGAGTGTAATTTGGGTTTTAAGTTTAGATAAAGTTAAGACACCAAGAAACATCAAGTTAGTTTTAAAACATTAGATTTTTGGTGATTAATAATGAGTTCTTAATTGAATATTGCGTTCAAGATGGCATCCATTAACTTTGATAGAAACCTAATCTCGTTGACTTTTTGTTAAGTCAAGATTCACCTTGCTAACCTAATATAGTGTTCACAAGGCATTGGGAGAAATGTTCTATATGGCTACCACAATGAAAAGTGCAAGTTGAGAGTAGATGAATTCTAAGGGTTTTTGTGCAATCTAGATATGCCTCCTAAATGAAGTTTTGAGATAAGTTGTAACAGGAGAATCTTCAAGAAAATATGGGACAAAATATAAAGTCATTCTATATAATCTACAATTTGAGGAAGGGAATTCTCTATAAACCCTTTTAGATGAACATTCAACGATAGTTACGAATTTGCAAAATAGAGATGTGATTCTTGATGTTGAGGATCTGACCATCATACAATCTATTAATTTTAATGTATTTTGAAAAAATGGCAAGTTGAATGTGAGCATGCCATTTGTCTTTTTTTTATTGGATGGTGTTAATGGAATTGATTTATTTGCATTTTTTTAACTTTCCATATTTACATGTTTGCATTTTTGGAAAAATTTATACATTAATGAATGCAATAAATCATAATTATTCCAATTACACTGTTATATATGAATGTACAATTTAGAAACTTATACTGACAAATAGATAAAAATGAAAATACACTGGTAGAAAATTATATTGCAAAATAAATTACTTTCATTACAATTAGACTGCAATTCATTAAATTATTAGAAGTACATAATTGTTCTTTTTTCCAGCAATAGTTGTTAAAAATTTAAATAACATAAATTCATTAATTGATCATTAAATTCAGTCATTTACATTGTCAGACTACCATAATAATAATTTTGAATTTTAGGAAAAATGTATAAAATATTAAACCAAATGATAATTATGGAAACAAATAAATTAATGCAAAAAAAATCAACCAACTTTAGTAAGTGTGTAGGCAATCAGACTATCTTAGCTACCAAATTTAGTGCAATAAAAATCAATCAACTAAAAATATTGTCTGCTTTTTGTAATTTAATTATTCCTTTATGAAAATAAAAATGTATAAACACTTTCATGGATGAATTTACAATATAAATAGCCCCATATGGCCCCAATTGTTTGTTCATACTATTTCTCTTCTCTGAATTTTTAGTGTTGTTTAATAATATTTTATAGAATACCATTAGTTTAATTACATTCAAGAAATTCATGGTGAGATGGGAATATGGAATATTAATGACTATTAATAAAAGTCAAGGACAAACAGTATCTCAAGTTGGTCTATTCCTACCTTAGCCTGTTTTTAGTCATTAACAATTTTACGACCCCATTTCTAGAGTGACTAGAAGGAAAACACGAAGAATTCTCATATGCGACAAGGATGGTGGAATCTGCTAGCGTACTGAGAATGTAGTATATATTGATGTGTTTCAAAACCTATAAACTTTTGATTAACAACGTATATATGGTTTCTTTATATTTAATTCTTTTAATTACAACATATATGTGTAAATAGTTATTACCCACCTTCATATAATATTTATATTAGTCTAAAATTTCATTAAAATATTAACGTAATTAATCCGTGCATTGCACGGGTTTTTATACTAGTACATTATATTTTATATTATGTTTTTTTTTATTCTCTTATGAAAATTTACACTGGTAAATAAAATTTGTATTATGATGATGTAAAGAATAAATTAATGCAGTGAGATTTAACTTATAAGCATTTGTCACACAAAACACATAGCACGATTTTTGATTTTTTGTGAGTGGTAGGAATGAAAGTATTTTAATATTGATTCCAAGAACATGGTAAGTCAAAATCTGAGAGTCAGGGTTAAGACTTTCTATTGTTGTAATAAGAAGGGTAATGCTAAGGATACCACTACCGGTTTTTGTGAAGCTGGCTATGTGTATAGTTGAAATGATAGTGGTGTGGGTGTAGCCACTTATAGCTATATAAAAGGAAAGGTGGATTTATTCTTGACCTTGGGTGCTATTTTAATATGACTCCTAATTAGGGTACGGTGTTCAAAATCGGATACTGAGTCGATCCGAATTCGAAAATCCAGGTATCTGGTTTTTCGGATATCTAAAAATGCGATTCGGTTTCGACCCGGATTAATCCGGGTTGGATAATATCTAAGTTTTATTGTTATTATTTTATTTTATTTTTTTTATATTTTTTTTGCTCCAAAGTTGCAATCTTACTTCTAGGTATGTCTCAATTCCTGCTTAATTCAATTCATTGCATGAATTGAATTGGGTTTATTGGGTTTTCACAAAATTTCAAGTTTTTATTTTAATTTTTGATGATTCCAGAATTTTGTCTATTTCAAGGGTTTAAGTTCTTTCCTAGATTGTTTCTTTTTTTTTTTTTTTTGAAGATTTCCTTGATTGTTTCTATACTGGAAGGTTTTAGCTGAATTTGGTATATTCAATTTTAAGATGAATAGACATGTAAAATTATTTATATTTTGTGGGTTAATAGAAATATATAATAATCTCTAGTTTTTTTTATTCATACAAAATTCTGTAGCTGGGTTTATCCAATTTTAAGTGTAAATTTAAAGTCCAAATGTCGTCCAATAGTAAAGTATATGTTCCTGTAGGCTATAGTATGTGCATTAAGGTGTTTGTTGATATTACTGAGTAGTTATGGAATCTATGGGACTATAACTGATGTATACTGTTTAAAAAGGGTTTTTAAGTAGTTATGGAGAAATTTTTTATATGAAATTCAAATACTAAACTCTCTAAAAATATATAGCTTAACTAGTCATAGAAGAAAATTTTAAAAATTAAAGAATAAGATTATTGCTCATTGATTTTAAGTAAGGACAATCATAAAAAAAGAATTGGGAAGAGAACAATTATATTGAGATTCAACTTGAGGTTAGCTTGAGATGAGAGTTACTATCATCATTTTATTTAAGAAAAAAGTAAAAAAAAAGTATAAAAAAAAAAAAGGATACCGTGTACCCGGTTTCCAAAAATATATGATCCGGATTCGGTATTCAGTTTCAAAACCGGGTACCCGGTCCGAATTATCCAGCTTGCAAAATCAGGTTCATTATCCGATTTAAATAAACGAATACAGGATAATCCAGGTCGGATTTTGCAAATCGGATTTTTTTGAACACCCTGGATCGTGGAAGTGTTACCATGGGTAATGATGAGACTTTTAAAGTCATTGGGATTGGTAGTGTCCACTTTAAAATGTATGATGGAATGCTTAGAACTTTGATGGATGTTTGGCATGTTTTGTGTTTTTTTTGAAGGTGAATTTTGTCTAGTTATAAGGTGTGGTTTGAGAAAACTATAAAATATTACTCTCTCCGTTTTTTAAAGAAGTTCTCATTTTCTATTTTTGGGTGTTTCAATTGTTGTTCCTATAAAGAATCTTTCCATTTATATCACAAATTTTGGACAAAAATAACCTCACCAATCCTCATTTTAATATTTTAATAATGATTATGGTCCCCACATATCTTCCACTAACTCAATTTTAACATTTTTATATTTTTTATGGTCCCCACATGTTTTCCACTAACTTCATAAAAACATTTTTTAATTAGTTGCGGTCCACATATTTTTTCCACTAACTTTCTTTAAATATTTTTTTAATAGTTGTGGTCCCCACTTTTCCTCCATCAAATTTATTATTCAATAAAATAATATCTTCACTATCTTAAAGATTCCACTTTTCTTAATTCCCGTGAATATTTCCAATGGGAACATCAATAAAGAACAGAGGGAGTACCTTCTAGTGATGTTGCCTTTGATGAACTATCTAATTTGCTCTTGTTTTCTATTATGTTGACACTAATAACTTAGCTTCAACACAAGATGTCTATGAAAAGTTGGAGTTTTTACACTATGTTTAAATAGCATATTAGGCTAGAAAAGAAAGGAAGGAAAGGGAAGGAGAAGGGAACGGAAGGGGAGGGGCTAGGAGGGCGAGTGTGTCTTGTTTGTTCAGAAATGAATGGAAGGGAAAAAGAAGGAAAATGAGTGTTCTCTCTAAAAATCTTTCCACCTTAAGAAAAATTGTATTCTTAAAAAACTTACTTATGTATGTTTTCCCTTTAAACCTCGCCCCTCCAAAGCCCTTTCCATCTCTATTTGTATTTTTTTAATTAAATGAAAATTAAAGTTGTAACTTATAAATTCTAATTCATCAATGTAAGGTTATATTTGATCCCTTTGAGACTATAAATGTTCATTAAGTGAACCCAAAGGAGATGGTCACACTGCTGGCCATCTCATTTGAGAATTTGTCTAATTTAAAGATCTAGATTATGATTTTTAATATCCGACAAACCAGATTTTGGATTTCAAGATTCAGATCGATCTGATAGCCGATTTTAAACACTGCTACCTACATTGTTGTATTTTATTTAGAAAAATATGTTGGGGGATAAGAAAAATTAAGAGAAGAAAATCAATAGTGACATCTTTTTATCACAGGTCGGATAGAGAGAATTTTTTAACATATGTGGTATGAAAAATAAAAAATGTGATGAGTTATCTTAACATTATTAAGCTACACAAAAACTTGCGTAAGACCGTGTTATTCTAAGACCACAACTGGCACGGCCCATTGTAGGCGAGTGTTCTACACGCGCGCCTATTTCCCTCTAGAATTTCATCTTTTTTGTTTTTTTTCATTTTCGAGGCATTTTTCAATTTGAACATTAAAGGTATCAATTTTGACCTTAAAGATATCAATTTCAACGTAAAGTAGTACTTAAACATATCAATTAAAGTAAATTTCAATGTGAACCAATAAGTGATCAATTGTGGCGTTAAACTGATCAATTTCTACCTAAATTGAAATTGATATCTTTAAGGTCAAAATTGATACCTTTAAGAATAAAATTGAAAAATGCTTAGAAAATAAAAAAGAGGAGAGAAAGCATGTTAGGAGCTCGATTCGCTGGAATATTAGGCCGTCTTATTCTAAGACGATTATCTCTTCCAAGATCGCCTGATTGTGCTAAGTCTAAAAATAATAATTAATGGTCAAAATTAATTATTTTTGAAATATACCCTTGTATAAGTTTGCATGATAACATTTGAAACTTTTTCACACGTTTAAGTCTTAGGATATAAATTTAAGAAAAAAATTAATATTAATAATTTAATATTTTATTCATGCACAATAAATAATCATAACTGTGAATTATTTTTTTAACAAACTAACATTTGTCTTTAGTTTGGACTTAGTTTGCTATCGTCATATTAATAGGATTCGCTGATAGCAAACTAAAAACAAAGGTAGAACAAAATAAAATGTTAAGCTAATATCAAAGTAAAAGGAAGAATTTAGATCATAGGAAAATAATAGAAAAGTAAAATTATTCAGCATGGATGATTAAAAAGTTGATTAATTAATACTTCCTCCGTTCCATATTAGTTGCACCATTTGCTTTTTCACACTTCCCAATGTACGAATTGAATTTTTAATATCTCTAATTATACATATCGTAAAATTATAAACACTCAAAATTAATAAACTATGAATCGAGACGATTCAAACAAGGTCTCATATGACTATGTTTTAACTTTTAGATTACCAACAATATAAAAGTTAATTTGCTTAATAAATAGTACCGCAATCAACAATGTTGCAAGTAAAAAGAAACGGAGGTAGTATTCATTTATCCCTATAAATATAAAAACAAAAAGCACTAAAATACAAATGACAAAGAGAGAGAGAAAAGAGAATGTAATGTGAACAGTAGGTTAGTTGGAGGAGAAGAGAGTAGTAAGCAATAAAAGAGGAAGAGATGAATAAATGAATGAATGATGATATGGACATTACTGGTATATTGATAGTTACAGATGATGTACTCAGTAGTCACTATCACTCTTTTGTGGGTCCCTTCTATATTTGGCCAACCAGATACTCCATAATCATATTTGTCGACATGAACCAACAACTCAACCCTTCTGCTCAATTATCCCCTTAGGCCCAGCCGGTTAAACATTGTAACATAACAAATTATTCCTATTATATTATAATTATAAATACTAAAATTATACTCCCTTTAATTCATTTCAGTTGTCCCATTTGCTTTTTCACATCTGTCGGGGTAATATTTTGACTCTTAATATCTCTAATTATGCTTAAATAAAAATTATAAAAAGTTGATATGAATAATCTTTACATTGAGACGAATCAAAGAAAATCTCACATGACTATTTTTTTTAACTTATAGATTAAGAATAAAATACAAATTTAAATAGATTGATGAATAGTGTGAAAAAAGAAATAGGACAACTGAAATGAATTGGAGGGAGTATGTTACTATATAAAAACATCTAAATCTTAAAATATCTAAGTAGCAACTTAATTTTTTAAATACAAAATTATGATTTTCGATCATATTACCGTTTAATTTGAAAAAAATCAGACTAGATCATTTAAATCGTAGATTAGACCAAATACTAAGATTTCGATTTGGTCCGATATGATTTACTTTTTGAACCAAACTTTGTTCAGCCCTAAACATCGATAAAATAACTATATTTAATCAAAAGTCATTTGTTAAATGCTATTTAACCAAACCACAAAAATCGATTAACTTGGTAACAAAAAGTTAAAACTTACTCTGAAAAGTCAAATACCAAATTACCCCCATGTCATTCTAAGAAGGTAAATCAATTAATAAGAGGATATCTATCAATATTTATATCTATATCTATATTTATCTATACTACTTATCATATAATATACTAAAAAAATTGAAAAATGACAAATGGCAAAATTTTACAAGTCTTGCCAAATGAATTTTTTAATAGGCTTAGAATTAATTACTTTGCACTTAGTTTTTTAAATTAATTTTAAGCTAAATTTGGTTAATTATTCAAAAGATATTATAATATCAATTTTTATACAAAAATAAGAATCTACAAAGATTAAAAAAATATTTAGATTCATTTCTTGAAAAATTGAATATCTTTTTGTATGTTTATATGTACGATAATTAAGTTTATGCTATTATAATTCATGCAATCCATCATCATACAATCATATCATATCATCATATCATATCATACAATGTTATAAAAGTGTTGAAAAATTTCAAGTGTCATGATATTAGAGCTTTGAAAAATAAAATAATCTTATTGGTTTTTTATTGATTACATAATAAATTAATTTAGGAAATAATAATAATTTAAATAACTATAAGTTTACAATGGGGTAATTATATTTAAAAGCTATGTTAAATTAGGTAAATAATCATATACAATGTTATATAAAAGTTAGAAAATTTCGAGCGTAATGCTATTAGAGCTTTGAGAAATGAAATAATCTTATTGGTTTCTTATTGATTACATGACAAATTAATTTAGGAAATAATAATATTTTAAATAATTATAAGTTTAAAATGGAGATAATTTATTAACATATTCACAGCTATATTAAATTAAGTAAATAGTGTGATGTGATATTCAATCACTCTATTAAAATATTATTATTTTTAAAAATTTAAAAATATTAAAAGACAATAAAATTATACTCCCTCCTATTCACTCAAGTTGTCCCATTTCATTTTATGGACAATTCACTCAAGTTATCTCATTTCCTTTTTTGTCTATCTTTTTTTTTTTTACCTAAATACCCCCACTTTTCCAATTCCCAATACCCAACTATCACCTTTACAATTAATTTAATCAATTAAAATACCCCACCACCACCTTTTTGGTGGACACCATCCCACTCTTAATATCCGTGCTCAACTCAAATGGGACAACTTGAGTGAAAAAAAGGGTGTATTATACAATTATACAATGTTATAAAAGAGTTGAAAAATTCCAAGTGTCACTACTACATAATTGGTTTAGGTAACACCCAAAAAGTGTAACCTAAAGTGCTTTACTTTAGACCTAAGGTAACACTTTTTTGGGTGCGACATCTGGCGGTGTTTCCGATTCTTTTAGGTAACACTTTTACATGCATATGGTAACACTTTTAAAAGTGTTATTTCAAATAACTTTAGGTAACACTTGTTTTGCATATGTATCATTTTCATAGTGTTACTTATCATTACTTATGTAACACTTTTTTCTAATTAGGTATCACTTTTTCATCTCATCAAATTAAGCTATTGTAACACTTTTCAATAATGTATCACTTTGAACTACTTTATGTAACACTTTGTTGAGGATTAGGTAACATTTTTTCATATTAGGTAACACTTTTTCATTTAATCAATTATATGTAACACTTTAAACAAAAATTTTGCAATTAACTGTTGCTCAAAGGAATCGAACACACACTCTGTATGCCCCAACACCTCTAATATTGATTTGCACCCACTGCCAACTGAGATGCAAGATATTAGTGATTTATTATGAAATCAAATGTATATATTCCTGTTTGCAAACTACTATAAATACATACCACACTATATAATCTTAATCTAAATCATTCAAAGTTATATATCTTGGATAATTATTTAATAGTTGTAAATTTTGAAAAATTATTTAGCCCTAGCATGGATAATATAAAATATTAAAAATAGTTTGGGGCCGGTATCAATACTGTAAAAAGATTAAATTAACTAAAATTCAAAAGTTATTTTGTCAATTTTGATTTTAAAAATAAAATAATAATAAATAAGTAAAATAGTGTTACAATTGGGTTAGTAATGTAAAAAGTGTTACATATTAATTAGCGTTACCAATTTTTAAAGTGTTACATATTAGTTTTACCGATTCTTAAAGTGTTACATATTAGTGTTACTAATTATTAAAGTGTTACATATAAGTGTTACCAATTTTAAAGTGTTACATATTAGTGCTACCACATTAGAAAGTGTTACATATTAGTGTTACCAATTATTAAAGTGTTATATACAAGTGTTACTAATTTTAAAGTGTTACATATTAGTGCTACCGCATTTGAAAGTGTTACATATAAGTGTTACTAATTTTAAAAGTGTTACATGATTGTGTTACTTAAAGATAAAATGTTACAAAAGTGTTACCTAATAGTTTTAAGAAGATGGATATCAAAATATGTTACCAATATGTGTTACCTAAAGTCATTTTTGTACTAGTGATGTCATGCTATTAGAGCTTTGATATTATACAATGATATAAAAGAGTTCAAAAAATTCCAAGTATCATGCTATTAGAGCTTTGACAAATCGAATAATCTTATTGGTTTCTTATTGGTTACATGACAAATTAATCTATGAAATAATTATAATTTAAATACTTATAAGTTTACTATGACGATAATTTATTAACATATTTAAAAGCTATGTTAAATTAGGTAAATAATGTGATGTGATATTCCAATACTTGATTAAAATATTATTATTTTTAAAATTTGAAAAATATTAAAAGACAATAAAATGAAATTATATTTTTAAATAAATGAAAAAATATTCATATTTAAATTTCTAAAATTAATTTTTGAAAGAAATACAAATCATATAGCATACAATTATGAAATACACGGGCACATATATACTAATAATAATAATAATAATAATAATAATAATAATATACTAATTTAACAATCACTTTCACACATGGCGACTTTAGAATGAGAGTTTAAAAATGCACAATTACTTGCCACATGTCATTTAATATCATATTCTTTAATTAGATGTTATTTTTCTTATTTACTTAATTATCATTTACACTAGAGTATTAATGTTGTTTTCTTTTGCTTCTACTTCTATGTAAAAGGGTTTTTATTTCCACAACTTTATTTGCTCAATCATCATTTACTCAAAAGTTTTCAATGCTCATTTTTAGTATTAATTATATTATTATTTATTATTATTATTAAAAGGTCTAATATACAATATATCAGTTCTTCAGTATATTTTCAACAACATTGGAAGATGTAAATAAGTTTTAGCTAAATAAAATTCATATCGTGAAAAGCTAAGCATGCACAATTATTATTTTTTAATAATAAAATTTCTGCTGAAATATTTCCTATCATTTAATAACTTAATTGCACTAAAAAAAAATATAATATAATAACATTCCTATCTTTTAAAGTTTCTAGAAAAATACAACATTTTGGTATTGTTGCATTAAATGGATCAATCTTATTGATTTCTTATTGATTACATGACAAATTAATTTAGAAAATAATAATAATAATTTAAATAATTAGCAGTTTACAATGGGTGTAAATTATTAACATATTTAAAAGCTAAGTTAAATTAGGTAAATAATGTGATGTGATATTTAAACACTTGATTATAATATTTTTATTTTTTAAAATTTGAATAATATTAAAAGACAATAAAATGAAATTCTATTTTTAAATAAATGAAAAAAATATTCACATTTAAAATTTCTACATTTAATTTTTAAATGAAATACAAATCAAACATAATTTAATAAAAAGATTGAAAAATGATAAATGAGTTGCAAAATTTCAAGTGTGTAGCTATTAGAGCTTTGACAAATGGAATAAACTTATTGGTTTTTATTGATTAAATGGAAAATTAATTTAGGAAATAATTTTAAGTTCACAATAGGTATAAGTTATTAACATATTTTAAAATGATATCTTAAGTTAGATAAATAAGAACGTGACATTCAACTACTTTATTAAAATAATAATATTTTAAAATTTGAAAATATTAAAAGATAAGAAAAATAAATTTTTTTAAAATAAATGAAAAAAAAACATTCACATTCAAACTTTCAGCATTTAATTTCTGAAAGAAATATAAAGCCTACAATTTAATAAAAAGATTGAAAAACGATAAGTAACACTATTTCAAAAGCTTGGCCAAATGAATTAATGTAATACTCCATCCGTTCTTTTTTGTTCACCCCGTTTAGAATATTCCATTTTGGAGAGAGAAATTTGATTAAGATTTTTAAGACATTTATAGATGATCAAATATATCCATATGAGATCTCCTTAGTTCGTCTTAATGTATACTTTTTTATCATATATTTTTTATAATTTTTTATAATGCGTATTTAGAGATATTTAGGCTCGAAAGTTGCTTTAAAAATTAACTGTGTAAAAAGTAAATGGGAACAACAAAAATCATTTATTATCATTTACACTAGAGTATTAATGTTGTTAGTTTTAATAAAAAGCATTTATTATTAAAAATATGACTCACATAATTGATTCTAACCTTATCATGAGCTTATTTTCAAAAAAAAAACCTTATCATGAGCTTCCATATGTTTATCATAAACATTGTGAATGGAGTATGTGTTGTTGAACGTCCATTTCTACATCTGTTCCTTAACCTTGCACAATTTCCTCAAAGTCCAACTAGCCGTGGGTGGAGGGTTAAAAACACTCCAATCCCCTCATTTGGTATAGACATTATGAATTCATTTCAACCAAAGCGACTCTTTCATCATAGCAATATGTCAAACCTCTTTAACAATTGCAATCCTATTCCAAAGTTCTAGGTTACGAATACCTAGACCACCATATTTCTTTGGCATGCATACTTTGGTCTAATTGACATTACCAGGTTTACCAACATCACTAAGACCAAACCAAAGAAAAGACCTACAGATAGCATTAATGTGATTTATCACTTTCTTTGGCAGCACAAACAATTGGCACCAATATGTAGAAATTCCCATAAGAACTAAATTAATTAGCTGAAGACGAGCAACATAAGATAAATGCTAGCATGAAATGAGCGAACTCTCCTTGTCATTTTATCAACTAGTTGATCGCAATCCCGAATTGTTGGCCCTCTTAAGTTATGATGATGACTTTCCTTTTAATATAAACAAACATGTTTTAGAGATTTTTGTGTAGGTCGTATATCCGATTTTGTTAAAGTCGTCGAAGGTACATAAAGGACTTGGTTAAAGGATATTGTAAGTGTCAAAGTCAAAGTCAAAAGAGTCAGCATAGAAGATCATTTGGAAAGTCAAAAGTGGATTTGATTTCTACTGTTCCAAGAATTGGTAATCTGATAAAAGTTGCTGATGGAGACAGTGCAGTGTTCCCAACGATACAAGTCTGGAGAAGTGCGTCAGTTAATTTACGTAGGAAAATACTTTTTCTATTTTTTAGCTGATATGTACGATTAAGAACTAGGATATTGCATAAATTATTAATTGGCAAAAATTAAATAACCACATAAAAATTATCTAGAGCTAATTAAAAGGATGAGAATAACTCTCCTTATTTCTCTCTATGAAAATAGGGAGCTAATTAGGTTTTAATATAATTAATCTTAATTAACTTTTTTTAGCCTTTAAAATCTAAAACTAACCGTAGCTTTTGTTGAATAACTCCCAAGATTATTCCTCACTTTCCCACATTTGAGAAAAAGGGAAATATGGGTAGTTAGGGTTTTGAAAAACCCACGGTTAGTCTTATATAAAAATAGATTTTTTTTAACCGGTTATTGTGTGGTGTGTGCCCAAATCGAAAAAATCAAGAGATCACCATGTAAGAAAAAATATTTATTCTTTCATTTGCCAATTAACTTAGAATATTTTTCTTATGCAATATCCTAGTTTTTATCATTTCTAGAGAAATTCTTTTGTACGGGTTTTTGAGAGTTTATTGTAACTAGACTTAAGGGAAGTCTAGGGGAAACGTGAGAAAGAGAAGAGAAAGAGAAGGAGAAAGAGAAGAGAAGTGGCCTAGTCGAGAAGAGAAGTGTTTTATGTAATTGTAATAATTGCCTAAAACTTATTAAGGAAATGCTTGTATTGGGTGTAAATATTTAAGGGGGAAAATAAAGTCAAACTAATGAAATGAAAGCAAATAGAGATGCTTTCTAAGTAGTTGAGATAGTTGTGAAGAAGATAAAATGAGCTTGAAATAAAAATAATGAAGAAAAAAGAAGATGATTTCCCCTATTATGGAGGTAATACATTCCCCCACCCTCCCCTAGGATAAATATTTACCCCATAAAGTTGAGAGCTACCTTCATTTTTCATAACTTTGCAACCATTCTTTTATCTTTATAACAATTAAATTTCACTAATTTATCATTTATCAACTTCATTTTCTTACTTTGACTTTTTTTACTCCCTTAAATATTTACACCCAATACAAGCATGCCCTAAGAGAAGCTTAAAATCCCGAGTGGTCGTGGTTTTTCCTTCTATTAAGCCTAGAAGGTTTCCACGTGAAATCCTTGTCTCCATTTATCTTTCTAGTTTTTGTTTAAGTATTTATTGTATATTTTATATTCCGCAAAACAGGGCCAAAATACTTGAAAGTACAAAACAACAATTCACCCCCCGGCTTGATGCATTCACCATCTCTATGTGTTTCTACAATTGGTATCAGAGCCATGTTCCTCATTTGATCACGAAACCCTGAGAGTCGTATCTTGGTGTTTTAGAGATGTTGAAAATGAATGAACGAATGGAAGAAGGTTACTCTACTCAAAGACCGCCCATGTTCGATGGTAAATTGTACACATATTGGAAGAATAGGATGGAGATCTTCATCAAGGCCGAAAATTATCAAGTTTGTGAGAGTTATCAAAATTGGAGACTTTGAAGTAACAACTACCAACTCCAATAACGAAACTATTCCCAAATCGATCACTGAATTTGAGAAAGAAGATTTTCAGAAAATGGAAATGAATGCTCTTCCCATCAAATTACTTCACTGTGGTCTTGGACCCAATGAGCATAATCGCATTATGGGTTGCAAAACAGCCAAGCAGATTTGGGATCTACTAGAAGTTACCCATGAAGGAACAAGTGAAGTGAACCGCTCCAAGATTAACTTGTTGATGTCGAAATATGAAATATTTGTTATGGAACCAAGAGATACAACAATCAAAGAAACAACTAAGAAAGAGACTGCCATGTTGGTTCGAAAATTCAAAATGTGATGAAGAGGAGACTGCCATGTTGGTTCAAAAATTCAAAAAGTTCTTCAGGAACAACAGATACAACAATCAAAGAAACAACAAAGAAAAAGGAACTGCTGATACCAAAACCAACTACGAATGTCACAAGTGTGGAAGCACTGATCATTTCATCAAGGAGTGCCCTCAATGGAAGAAAGAAAAAGGGAAAGGGAAGGCAAGGGAAACGGGAAGACAACCGATGAAAGAAAATTTCAACAAGACGGACTTTCGCAAAGCCATGATTGCTGCATGGGGAGAATCTGAGAGCGAAGCAGAAACTGAAGTTCCCGTTGAGGAAGAAACAACTAATTTATGTCTCATGGCCATTTATGACGAAAAGTCTAAAAGAAAAGAGGTATTGTCTTCTAATTCATTTCCTAACCACCTATTTAGATTGGATAAACATGAATTAATTAAAATGATTTTGGAGACACAAGATAAGCTGGAAAAAAGAACTGCCACTTGTCTCCAAATGGAAAAAGACCTTAAAACTTGCAACGACCATGTTTCCTACCTAAATGCTTTTAGGTCTGATGTGCAAAATAGATTCTTTGATTTATTAGATCAAAATGTGATGTTAAAGGAAACTTTAGAAAAGGTAAAATAAGAAAATATTATCCTTAATGTCGATTTGTATCAATATAAATTGCTAGGCTTAAATGAGAATATAAATGATGAATCTATTCATGTTATTAGTACTAAATTTCATAGGTTAAAATTAGACCTAGAATCTAGTAAAATCGAAAATGAGAAACTGAAAGTTGAATTAAATTCAAGAGGAAAAAGGAAAATCAATGAAGTTCCAAAATGGATTATAGAGGCTAAAACTAAAAATACTGATGGCCTAGGATACAATAAGAATAAAAGCAAGAAAAAGGTCTATGTTGATCTCCCTAGTAGTAAAGTCTGTTCCTTTTGTGGTAAAACCGGGCACCTGAAATTGCAATGTTCAAAAAGGGAACAACACGACAAAGCGAACCAAATTTAAGTCGATCGCATTTGGATTAAGAAATATGATTCATGCATAATCGACAAGGAACCCAAGGATGACTGGGTTCCTCATTCTAATAATTAGTTCGTTATGCAGGTTCTAGGGAGGGGGAACAGCTCATGGTATCTCGACAGTGGCTGTTCCAAGCACATGACAGGTGATAAATCAAAATTTCTCTCACTAGAAGCCTATGATGGAGGAACTGTGAGTCTGTGACCTTTGGAGACAATATGAAAGACGAAATCATTGCCAAAGGAAAAATAGGAAGGTTAAGTTCCCATGCAATTAACAATGTATTTTTAGTCGAGAATTTAAAACATACTACCTCCGTTCTATTTTACTTGCAACACTTACCAATTTTGGAAGTTTCATATTACTTGCAACATTACTATTTTTGGCAAAATAATCTACTTATTCTATCCTCACTTTATTCCTACCCCACTATCACCATCAATCATACATCATCCCATTAATTATTTAATATACCCACAAGTCACAACCACTATCTACTTATAATAATTTTTTTTATTTCTACCCCACATATCACCATCATACATCATCCCTATTTTTACCATACTGATTTGACGACCCTTAAAAAATGTGCTAAACCCAATGGTGCAACTAAAATGGAACGGAGGAAGTAATTTACTAAGTATCTCTCAATTTTGCGACAAAGGTAACTCTGTAAACTTTACTTCTGAAAAGTGCATTATTTCTAGGAATGACACAGAAGACATTGTTCTGGAAGGAATCCGTAAAGGGAACACCTATGTTGTGGACCTCCACACTGTTCCCAAAAACAGTATGACTTGTCTCCGTGTTATAGAAGATGACCCTCTACTTTGGCATAAACGTTTAGGTCATGTTAGTTTTTCTTTGCTTAATACTTTATGAACTAAAGGCCTAGTAAGAGGATTGCCGTCCCTTAAATTCCAACAAGATGAAGTTTGTGATCCTTGTGCCAAAGGAAAACATGTTAGGTCATCCTTTAAACCTAAGAATATTGTGACCATATCAAAGCCACTTGAATTAATTCATATGGATCTTTGTGGACCCATGAGAATCCAAAGTCGTAGTGGTAAGCGATATGTTTTTGTTATAGTTGATGATTATAGTAGATTTACATGGACTATATTTTTAGTTAGCAAAGATGAGGCTTTCAATGAGCATGGTATAAATCACGTGGACTATAGTAATAATCGACTTGTCCACATAAGATCAGATCATGGTAAAGAATTTGAAAATTCAAGGTTTACGGATTATAGTAATGAGCATGGTATAAATCACAATTTTTCCGCACCTAGAACACCACAACAAAATAGAGTGGTGGAACGTAAAAATAGAACATTAGAGGAAATGGCTAGAACCATGTTAATTGCCAGTGGTCTACCTAGAAATTTTTGGGCTCAAGCTGTTAATACTGCATGTTATATTTTTAATCGTGTGTTGATTAGCCCTATCACTTCTAAGACCCCCTATGAACTGATTAAATGTGTTAAACCAAATATTTCCTATTTTCGTGTGTTTGGATGTCGATGCTTTGTTCATGTAAATGAAAAACGAAATATAGGAAAGTTTGATGAAAGAAGTGATGAAGCAGTATTTCTTGGCTATTCATCCCATAGTAAAGCTTATAGAGTTTATAACAAGAGAACTATGTGTGTTGAAGAATCTGTTCACATTATTTTTGAAGAAACTAACTTTATGACAAGTGAACAAGAAACAGGTGATTTCAAGATAGGTCTTGCTAATTTGGAAGATGATGAAAATATGCATAAAGAGTAAGATCAAAAAGTAAATGAAGAACAACAGGTTCAATATGAAATAGTAGAACCTAATCAAGAACAGGGACAGCAGGGAAATCAGGACCAACAAGGTGTGACATCCGAGAAATTTAATCGAGAATTTAAAATAAATAAAATTATTTAATAAAATAGTCTAGTAATAATAATTGATAATTACACGTGGAATGAGTATATTTAGATGAGATAATAATAATAATAATAATAATAATAATAATAATAATAATAATAATAATAATAATAATAATAATAATAATAATAATAATAATAATAATAATAATAAAAAGGAAAAAATAAAATAAAAACAAACCCACCCTCCTTCTCACTCAACTCACGCCCAAACTAAATACCCATTTCCCATTTCCTCTTCGTGAAACTCAAAGAACCAAACAAACCATCTTCTTCTTCTTCGTGAAACTCAATCGACATTTCTTATCTGAAATCAAGTTGAAAACGCTCCATTTCTCCTTATACTCGAATTAGGGCAAAGTAAGTACTCTTCTTCATTCTTGTTTGTTTGTGAAGATTATAGTTTATTGATCTTCTTGCTCACATTTCTTCGTATTTAAACCACATGGAGTACAATTGCAAACTTCTCTTTCCCTTCACATATGAATTTCTACCGAAAATAAGGGGAGATTTGAGTGAGTCTTGGTCTGGTTGATTAGGTGTCGAATCCAAGCCGAATATCGACCCTTTGAATCTGATATTTTGTCGTCTTGCTGCTGTAAACAGAAGGTAACCCTTCTTGGACTTTTTTTCAATTTACCATTATAATTATACTCTTATTTTGTGATACTCATTAGTATATTCTTTAAAATCATGTATTAAACCTAACTTTGATGAATCTTGAAATTATGAGTTAATTAGTTATATGAGTCGTATTAAGAAAATTAGGAAATATGTTATTAGTAAGTATGTGATAATGATAATTTAATATTGTTTGATTTTAATAGTAGATTATTTAATGTCTTGGTTATTAGGTTAGTGATGAATATGTTGGATTATGAGAATTATGGAGATTATTGTGAATAGCTGGAATCCTTGGTATGAGTTAGGAGTACTCTTGGTTTGGTATGAGGATAAAATGATCGAGTGAGTTCGTTATTATTGTCCTGGTCATATTGGAGTCTTGTAAAGATTCTTGGATTTTAGTTTAGATGAACAATGAATTGTTAAATTGGAAGATACGAAGGAAATTGTGGAGTCATACGATCTTTATAGGAAGATAAGCTAGTCTAGGACATGGTTATTATAACTGATGATACGTTGGGGGCTAGAATTAGTAACTTGCGTAATTCTTTGAAATTCGAGATACTAGAATAAAAGCTTGAATTAAGTCGCGGTCGTAGGAGGAGATGCATCGAGTCATATAACCTAGATTGTAGTATCGAATGCGGTGTGACAGTGTGTGATGTTATATTTGTATGCACCAGGAGACGACTACGTCGAGGAACCGTTCTAGTTGATTGCGGTGAATTGATCTTGGCTATCAGAAGCATCGGTTTTGGTGAGTAGTAGTAGTCCCTTAAAGGGTCTGGCCAGACTATTGTTTTGGAAATGATTTTTATATATCAAATTGATTTGAATTGATGTTTATTGATGATGAACTGGTTATGAATGATTATAATATGGTCAATGGATCGGGCTCACGAGCTGGTCATTGACGGAGTAGAGGGAAAACCTCCCTTACTCCCTATTTTGAGGTGAATTGTCATTCAAATATTGACTAGCCTCACCCGAGAGTGACATAGCCTTAGAGCTATGGATGTTCCTCTCAACTAGACTCCCTGTGCGCACATAGATCTAGGAAAAGGATGTTGCTTTTAAACCTATGTTTTGAATTACTATGTATTGTGTTTTGGATGATTACTTCTCATGCAGTTTAATCTGACCCTCTGTTGTTCCACTTTTTTTAGATTGTTTACATATCGGAACCGGACGGGCACGACAGGGAAGCAGAGGTGATTAGAGTATAACGTGAAGATACTTTAGATTTGAGTTCGTATAGAAGTTGTAGGGTTTGTGTTGGATTTTAGTAAATGTGTAGTAGACTTGGCATATTGACTACTTTGGACTTTTATAGTGACTTTGCATGAATAGTTTGGACTTTGGTTTAGATGTTTGAACATAAGATCAGTTGCTTAGCTATGTAATAAATCTTGTGAGCTTCTGTGAGTTATAATTTGATTTCTACATGCTTTGGGCAAGATACACATGTGGAGAGCATCGTCAATGGCTTGAGATTTGAAGTTCCTTGGGTTAGTAAACCCCGTGATGACCTGACTTGCGCAGTCAACGGTAAGTCGGGTTGTTACACAAGGTGTTTCTAATCCAGCTGCTCCCAGAGTAGAACAAAATGAGCAACATGAAGTTGAGCAAAATGTCAATCAAGTGAGAGAGCTTATTTCCACAACAATCCCTACAAGAGAATTTGTGCCTAAGCGGTGGAAACATCAAAAGTCACATCCACTTGACTTGATTATAAATGACATAAACAAACGCATACAGACCAGATCCCAGATAAGAAACTTTTGTGCACACTTTGCATTTCTCTCAATATTGGAACCCAAGAATCACGAAGAAGCATTACAAGATTCAGATTAGGTTGTTGCAATGCAAGATGAATTAAATGAATTCGAAAGAAATAAAGTGTGGCATTTAGAACCAAAACCCAAGCACAAAAAGATAATTGGTCTAAAATGGGTTTTTAGGAACAAGCTGGACGAGCACGGAACAATAGTACGAAACAAAGCAAGGCTACTGGTTAAAGGATACAATCAACAAGAAGGTATTGATTATACAGAGACATTTGCTCCCGTAGCAAGGTTAGAGGCTATCAGAATTCTAATTTCCTTTGCTGCTTTTATGAATTTTAAGTTATATCAAATGGATGTGAAATGTGCTTTCTTGAATGGTTTTCTAGATGAAGAAGTCTTTGTGGAACAGCCACCTGGCTTCGAAAATCCATCTTCTCTAGATCATGTCTATAAGCTTGATAAAGCTCTTTATGGGCTCAAACAAGCTCCTGGACAATGGTATGAAAGATTGTCTAAGTTTTTGATTGAAAATGATTTTATTAGACGTAAAATTGATAAAACCTTATTCTTTATGAATAGAGGTTCTGATATTTTAGTTGTGCAAGTTTATGTTGATGATATTATTTTTGGAGCCACTAACGAATTACTATGTAAAGAATTTGCTAACCTTATGAGTGCTGAATTCGAAATGAGTATGATGGGGAGAATTAAATTTCTTCCTGGGTTTGCAAATTAAACAAATGGCTAATGGTATTTTTATCCATCAACAAAAATATATTAAAGAACTTCCAAAGAAATATGGTTTAGACAATGCTAAAACAAACCACACACCTATGGCTACTAATATTAGACTAGATGAAGATTCGAATGGTATTAAAGTTGACCAAATTATGTATAGAGGCATGATAGGATCTTTATTATATTTAACTGCTAGTAGGCCAGATATTTCGTTAGTGTTGGTTTGTGTGCTAGATTTCAATCAAATCCCAAGGAATCACATCACACAGCAGTGAAAAGAATTCTAAAATACTTAAAGGGAACAGATGACTTGCCCCTATTTTATCCTAAAAGTGATGTCTATGATTTGAAAGGTTATAGTGATGCAGATTTATGTAGGAGATCTTGTGAACAGGAAAAGTACTTCATGTATGGTACAATTTCTTAGCTCATGTTTAGTATCTTGGTGTTCCAAGAAACAGAACATTGTTGCTCTATCCACCGCTGAAGCAGAATATGTGGCAGCAGCAGCTTGCTGTTCCCAAATGCTTTGGATAAAACATCAGCTAAGAGATTTTGGTATTAAATTTGAATGTGTTTCTATCTATTGTGATAATACTAGTGCCATATGCATATCAAAGGATCCCATGCATCATTCTAAGGTTAAGCATATACATATACGACATCATTTTCTTAAAGATAATGTTGAGCATAAAAATATTATTGTTAAACATGTCAGTACAAATGAGCAAGTTACAGATATTATGACTAAACCACTTCCTAGGGAACAATATGAGAAGATGAGATTGGAACTTGGTATGATCAAGCTCCACTAAAGTTTAATGCAAGCATTTCCCCTTAAGGCAACATGAAATTGGAAGGGTTTAATCAGTCACAAAACCTTGATTGGGAAATCAATTACTACAAGGTACATGTATGCAACTATCTAAGGTACGTGCCATGGAAATCTTCTTTATTGCATGTTTAACTTGTTTAGACCAAAGCAGCTTGTGTTCTATCTTATGTGTTATTGTCCTCATATGATAAAAATGAAAAAAAAACGAAAAAAAAATTATTAAGTAAACGAGGACATTTATTTTATATCTGATTTTCAATATTTTCTTTATTTTTCTTTTTCCACAAATTCCAGCATTTTATTTTCTTTTATTCTTTTTCGATTGGTCAACTTAAATTATAGTAGGAGTCGGATCGTCGTGGTATTTGGAAAAACCGTTGTTAAATGCTCAATTCAACGAATATACCCGCAAACTCTTTGTAACACTTGGATGTTCACATGTAAAAACGATTGAAAATGAAGAGTTAGAAACCCTTTGGTAACCGTCCCTTCAAGGCTTTAAAACCCACTACCTCACTTGTCACATCATTCACTCACAATTTCTTACACCCTTCACGTCTAGTACAAAGCTTCAAAACCGTCAACCCATTCATTCACTCCATCTCTCATTCATCTTCATTTCTTCTCTTCACCATGAAAACCCCAAAATCATCCTCATCAAGCAAGACTACGAAAAGGAAGACACCAAAATTTATTCAACCAAAACCGCTACAAGTGGTTCATCCCTCACCTTCAGAAGATGCACCACCTTCCTCATCTCAAGAACCACAAAAATCAACTATACCCAAATCCATGCATGCCGGAACTAAACGATCTCACTCTAACCCAATAGGTATCTCTTCGTCCAGAACCACAAAAAGGACCAAGCAAGTTGACCTAGATAGTGCAGAAGAAGTCGCTAAGGAGATGTCAGTTGGGTTCGGACTCGACAAGTACTGGTATGAATCAAACCCTTTCCCTAAATTACATGCCATTTTACAAAATCAGGGTTGGGAAATTTTAATGTTGGGGGAATGGTTTGATGTTCCTGTTATAGGATTCGACACTTATTACGTTAATTCAAAGATTGTGTTTTCGGGTATTACGGAGAAGACCGTGTTAAAATTTCTTGGGATTGATGATAAAAAGAGGTTTAGCCACAACTCACTGTCACCACTTCATAAACTACTTTACAACATTGCATGCCGATTCATTTTACCCCGCAACTCTAAGCAGAGTGAAGTTAATCTTCGTGACGCCACATTAATTTATTGCTTGGCTAATCATATAAAAATTAATTTTCCATCTTTAATGATTTCGCATCTGTCTAAATGTATTGAGAAAGGTATTATGGTTGGATATGGAGGTTTATTGACTTGTGTTTTTAAGCAGTTCGGTGTACCGTTGGATGGTCTTCAATTCCCTTTGAGTGCAAATACCAAAATAAGTGCTAAATGTCTTAAGACTTTGCACTTAAGTTTGAATGAAAAAGGGATATTGGAAGACCTAATTGAAGTTGTAAATGTAAGTTCTGATGATGAGAAAGAGGAGGGAGACAAACAAGAAAAATGTGAGAAAATGGAGGTAGATGAGGATAAGGATTAGGGAGTTGTTCCTTCTGCCCATACTGAACAGGCAGAGGTTACACAGGAACAGGGGGAAGCACTGAGTGAGGGGGAAGCCTCAAGAGAGGGAGAAGGTGAAGAACTTAAGGAGCAAAATTCCGATGAAAGTTCTGATGATGAAGAGGTTGTTATGCCAGTGAAGAAGGAACCAATGCTCACTCCGAGGAAGAGCAGTAGGTTAGCTTCTAAGTGTCCAGTGGAATTGGATGAAGAGATTACCTCACCCTTCACCAAAGAACCTACATGTGCACCTCCTTCACCAAAAACCGTCACACCTCCACCACAATTGATTCCATCACCATCACCATCACCCATACATTCTACTCCACCACCACTTGATACACAGGTTTCACCCCCACATACTTCACATGGTGTTGATGAGTCTGCTAACCCCTTACCTGTTCCTCCAACTGTATTTGATTCTCTCCTTACACAGCTTAATGATTTTCAGTCTCGCTTCTTTGTTTTCCGAGATGAAGTTTGTGTCTCACTTGCTTCTATCACTGATTAGCTGACCCAGATGGAGTCCCGTCTTGGTACCAAGTTCGATTCTGTTGAAGTGCAAACATAATACATTGATGAAGAGACTGCTGGTTGATCCCTCCTACTGCTCCATTATGATTTTTATGTTTGTTGGCCACATCATTTGTCGTTGTAACAATTACACAATCTTTTCTTTTCTTTTCTTTAAGTACCATGCTGGGGTACAAAACAGTTTGTCTTTTATTAAACCTTGCTGCTATCATTACTATATTTTGCTATCTCTTTTCTCTTATTGGTCTATGCTTGGTTATTTTATGCATATCTTTATACTTACTATGGTGCTTGCTTTGTTATATTACTTCTTGATTATCCTTCTTTGACTAACGCTTGTGTTAGTACTGTGGTTTAGTTACGCCAATCCTTTTTGATTGATGACAAAAGGGGGAAGAAAAAACAACAAACTTAGAGGAATAGGTATAGGTGATGGTGGTGGTGATGGAATGTGGTGTGGTGGAGGTGTGGTTGGTTTTGGTGAAGGAGGGGCATTGGTAGGCTCTTTGGTGGAGGGCGAGGTTATTTCTTCATCCATTCCAACTGGAAGCTTAGAGGCCAACCTGCTGCTTTTCCTTGGGGTGAGCACTGGTTCCTTCTTTACCGGCATATGAACCTCCTCATCACTTGAACTATCATCGGATTCATTATCCTCAAGTTCTTCACCTTCCCCCTCTCCTGAGGCTTCCCCCTCACTCATAGCTTCCCCCTGTTCCTGTGCCTCTTCTACCTTATTAGTATTGGCAGAAGAAATAATCCCTTGATCCTTATTCTTCTCTTCCTCCCTTTTCTCACCCTTTTCTTGTTTTTCTTCTTCATCCTTCTCCTCATCAGAACTTACTTCTTCAACCTCAATCATATCTTCCAGTATCCCTTTTTCATTCAAATTTAAGTGCAAATTCTTAAGACATTTTGCACCTATTTTGTTATTTGTGCTCATAGGGAACTGAAAACCATCCAACGGTACACCAAATTTCTTCAAAAAACAAGTTAGTAAACCTCCATACCCAACCATAAGACCTTTCTCAATACATTCAGACAGATGCGAAATCATTAAAGAGGGAATATTAATTTTTGTATGATTAGCCAAGCAATAGATTAAGGTGCCGTCACGAAGATTAACTTCACTCCGCTTAGAGTTGCGGGGTAAAATGAATCGACGTGCAATGTTGTAAAGTAGTTTATGAAGTGGTGACAGTGAGTTGTGGCTAAACCTCTTTTTATTATCTATCCCAAGAAATTTCAACACGGTTTTCTCAGTAATTCCCGAAAATACAATCTTTGAACTAACATAGTAATTATCAAATCCTACAGCGGAAACTTCAAACCATTGGCTCAACATTAAACTATTAAATTCGATTTTGATTTCTTTAACTGTACGGGAGCAAACACCATTCTCTATTGTTAAATTTTGATAAACTCACGCACTAAATTAGGGTAAATCGAGTTGCATGAAAAATTAAACTTTAAAGTCTCCCAACCCTGATTTTGTAAAATGGCGTGTAATTGAGGGAATGGAGTAGATTCAGACCAGTACTTGTCTAAACCAAACCCTACTGACATTTCTTTGGTAACTTCTTCAACACTATCTGGGTCAACCTGCTTGGTCCTTTTCGTAGGTCTGGACGAAGAAACACATTTTGGAGTGGAATGGGGTCTTTTTGTTCCGGCATGCATGGTGGATTTGGGTGTATTCGATTTTTGTGGTTCTTGAGATGAAGATGGTGGTGCATCGGTTGAAGGATGAATCACTTGTAACGGTTTGGGGTTTGAAGCTTTTTGTGTCTTCTTCCTTGCGGTTTTGCATGAGGATGAGGATTCTGAAGGATTAATGGTGGATTTTAGAGAGTAAAGAGGGAGAAATGGGGTTGACGGTTTAGGTTTTGGAGTGATGAGTAGAGTACTTCAATTTGAGTGAGTGATGGAGTGTGTGAGTGAGTGATGTGACATGAGGGAGTGGGTTTTTAAAGTTGTGAATGGACGGTACTCAAGAGGTTGTACCACTTTCTTGATCAGTTTATTACGTGTGAACAAGGATTGTAACAAAAAGTTCGCGGGTATATTCGTTGAATTAAGCGGTTAATAACGGTTTTTCGAAATACCACGATGATCCAGCTCCCACTATAATTTAAGTTGACCATCCGAAAAAAAAGAAAAAAATAAAATAAAATGCTGAAATTTGTGGAAAAAGAAAAATATGGAAAATAAGAAATAAAATAAATAAGTCCTCGTTTTTTTTTAATATGAGGACAATAACTCATAAGACGAACACATTCTACTTTGGTCTAATCAGTTTAAACATGCAATCAAGAAAGCATTCATGGCACGTACTTAAGATAGTTGCGTACTTGTACCTTGCAATAATTGATTTCTCAATCACGATTTTGGTGGATGATTTAACCCTTCCTATTTTTCATGTTGCTTCGAGGTGGAGAACTTCCATTAAGCTTTAGTCGAGCTTGATCATTTCAAGTTCCAACCTCATATTTTCATATTGTTCCCTTGGAAATGGTTAAGTCATAATAGCTACAACTTGCTCATTTGTAGTGACATGTTTAACAATAATATTTTTATGCTCAACATTATCCTTAAGAAAATGATGTCGTATATGTATATGCTTTACCCTAGAATGATGCACGGGATCCTTTGATATGCATATGGCACTAGTATTATCACAATAAATAGGAACACATTCAAATTTAATACCAAAATTTCTTAGCTGTTGTTTTAGCTAAAGCGTTTGGGAACAGCAAGCTGCTGCTGCCACATATTCTGCTTTAACGGTGGATAGTGCAACGGTGTTCTGTTTCTTGGAACACCAAGATAGTAAACATGAGCCAATAAATTAAACCATACCTGAAGTACTTTTCCTGTTCACAAGATCTCCTGCATAATCTGCATCACTATAACCTTTCAAATCATAGACATCATTTTTAGGATAAAATAAGGACAAGTCATCTATTCCCTTTAAGTATCTAAGAATTCTTTTCACTGCTGTGTGATGTGATTCCTTGGGATTTGATTGAAATCTAGCACATAAACCAACACTAAATGAAATATCTGGCCTACTAGCCGTTAAATATAATAAAGATCCTATCATGCCTCTATACATCGTTTGGTCAACATTAATACTATTCGAATCTTCATCGAGTCGAACATTAGTAGCCATAGGTGTGTGTTTTGTTTTAGCATTATTTAAACCATATTTCTTTAGAAGTTCTTTAATATATTTTTGTAATGGATAAAAATACCATTAGCCGTTTGTTTAATTTGCAAGCGAAGGAAGAAATTTAATTCTCCCATCATACTCATTTCAAATTCAGCACTCATAAGGTTAGCAAATTCTTTACATAGTGATTCGTTAGTGGCTCCAAAAATAATATCATTAACATAAATTTGCACAACTAAAATATCAGAACCTCTATTCTTAAAGAATAAGGTTTTATCAATTTTACCTCTAATGAAATCATTTTCAATCAAAAACTTCGACAATCTTTCATACCATTGCCTAGGAGCTTGTTTGAGTCCATAAAGAGCTTTATCAAGCTTATAGACATGATTTAGAAAAGATGAATTTTCGAAGCCAGGTGGCTGTTCCACAAAGACTTCTTCATCTAGAAAACCATTCAAGAAAGCACATTTCACATCCATTTGGTATAACTTAAAATTCATAAAAGCAGCAAAGAAAATTAGAATTCTGATAGCCTCTAACCCTTCTACGGGAGCAAATGTCTCTGTATAATCACTCCTTTCTTTTTGATTGTATCCTTTAACCGCTAGCCTTGCCTTGTTTCTTACTATGGTTCTGTGCTCATCCATGTTGTTCCTAAAAACCCATTTTAGACCAATTATCTTTTTGTTCTTGGGTTTTGGTTCTAAGTGTCATACTTTATTTCTTTCGAATTCATTCAATTCATCTTGCATTGTAACTACCCAATCTGAATCTTGTAACGCTTTTTTGTGATTCTTGGGTTCCAATGTTGAGAGAAATGCTAAGTGTGCACAAAAGTTTCTTATCTGGGATCTGGTCTGTGTGCCTTTGTTTAAATCACTTATGATCATGTCAAGTGGATGTGACTTTTGATGTTTCCACAGCTTAGGCACAAATTCTCTTGTAGGGACAGTTGTGGAAACAGGCTCTCTAACTTGATTGACATTTTGCTCAGCTTTACGTTGCTCATTTTGATCTTCTTTGGGAGCAGTTGGATTAGGAACACCTTGCGGGTCCTGATTTCTCTGTTGTTCCTGCTCTTGATTAGGTTCTACTGTTTCATATTGAACCGGTTGTTCTTCATTTACTTTTTGATCTTGCTCTTTATGTATATTTTTATCATCTTCCAAATTAGCAAGACCTATCTTAAAATCACTTGTTTCTTGTTCACTTGTCATAAAGTTAGTTTCATCAAAAATAATGTGAACAGATTCTTCAACACACATATTTCTCTTGTTATAAACTCTATAAGCTTTAATATGAGATGAATAGCCAAGAAATACTTCTTCATCACTTCTTTCATCAAACTTTCCTACATTTCGTTTTCCATTTACATGAACAAAGCATCGACATCCAAACACACGAAAATAGAAAATATTTGGTTTAACACATTTAAGTAGTTCATAGGGGGTCTTAGAAGTTATAGGTCTAATCAACACACGATTCAAAATATAACATGCAGTGTTAATAGCTTCTGCCCAAAACTTTCTAGGGAGACCACTAGCAATTAACATGGTTCTAGCCGTTTGCTCGAATGTTCTATTTTTACGTTCCACCACACCATTTTGTTGTGGTGTCCTAGGTGCGGAAAAATTGTGACTTATACCATGCTCATTACAATAATCCATAAACCTTGAATTTTCAAATTATTTACCATGATCTGATCTAATGTGGACAAGTTGATTATTACTAGATTTTTGAATTTTACTTGCAAAAGAAACAAACTCACTTCATCTTTGCTAACTAAAAATAAGGTACAAGTAAATCTACTATAATCATCAACTATAACAAATACATATCGCTTACCACTGCGACTTTGGATTCTCATAGGTCAACAAAGATCCATATGAATTAATTCAAGTGGCTTTGAGGTGGTCACAACATTCTAAGGTTTAAAGGATGACCTAACATGTTTTCCTTTGGCACAAGGATCACAAACTTCATCTTTTTGGAATTTAAGGGAACGACAATCCTCTTTCTAGGTCTTTAGATCACAAATTATTAAGCAAAGAAAAACTAGCATGACCTAAACGTTTATGCCAAAGAAGAGGGTCATCTTCTATAACACTCAGACAAGTCAGACTGGTTTTGGGAACAGTGTGCAGGTCCACAACATAAGTGTTCCCTTTACGGATTTCTTCCAGAATAGTGTCTCCTGTGTCATTCCTAGAAATAATGCACTTTTCAAAAGTAAAGTTTACGAAGTTACCTTTGTCGCAAAATTGAGAGATACTTAGTAAATTTGTTTTAAATTCTCGACTAAAAATACATTGTCAATTGCATGGAAACTTGACCTTCCTATTTTTCCTTTGGTAATGATTTCGCCTTTCATATTGTCTCCAAAGGTCACAGTTCCTCCATCATAGGCTTCTAGTAAAAGAAATTTTTATTTATCACCTGTCATGTGCTTGGAACAGCCACTGTCGAGATACCATGAGTTGTTCCCCCTCACTAGAACCTGCAAATCGAACTAATTGTTAGAATGAAGAACCCCGTCATCATTGGGTTCCTTGTCGATTATGCATGAATCATATTTCTTAATCCAAATGCAATTGACATAAATTTGGTTTGCTTTGTCGTGTTGTTCCCTTTTCATACATTGAAATTTCAGGTGTCCGATTTTACCACAAAAGGAACAGACTTTACTACTAGGGAGATCAACATAGACCTTTTTCTTTTTATTATTCTTATTGTATCCTAAGCCTTCAGTACCTTTAGTTTTCGCCTGTAGAATCCATTTGGGAACTTCTTTGATTTTCCCTTTTCTTCTTGAATTTAAATCAAGTTTCAATCTTTCATTTTTAATTTTAGTGGATTCTAGGTCTCATTTTAACTTTTGGAATTCGGTATTAAAGTCACGAATAGATAGATCATTTATGTCCTTATTTAAGCCTAGTAATTTATATTGATTCAATTCGACATTAAGAATAATGTTTTCCTCTTTTACTTTCTCCAATGCTTTCTTTAAGATGACGTTATCATCTAATAAATTAAAGAACTTATTTTGTACATCGGACCTAAAAGAATTTAGGTAGGAAACATGGTCGTTACTTGTTTTAGGGTCTTTTTCAACTTGGAGACAGGTGGCGGTTTTTTCATCTAGTTTTTCTTGTGTCTCCATAAGTAATTTAATTAGTTTATATTTATCCCATTTGAATAGGTGATTAGGAAATGAGTCAGATGACAATACCTCTTTTTCTTTCGACTTTTTGTCATAAGTGGCCATGAGACATAGGTTAGCAGTTTCTTCTTCTTCGGGGGCTTTTGTCTCTGCTTCGCTCTCGAATTCTCCCCATGCAGCTATCATGGCTTTGCGAAAATCCGTCTTGTTGAAATTTCCTTTCATTTGTTGTCTTCCCGTTTCCCTTGCCTTCCCTTTGCCCTTCTCGTTCTTCCATTGAGGGCACTCCTTGATGAAGTGATCAGTACTTTCACACTTATGACATTCGTAGTTGGTTTTTGTATTAACAGCTCCTCTTTCTTTGTTGTTTCTTTGATTGGTGTATCTGTCGTTGAAGAACTTTTTGAATTTTCAAACCAACATGGCAGCCTCCTCTTCATCACATTCTGACTCTTCTTCATCATTCACTGCCAGAGCCAAGCCTTTATTTCGGGAACTGTCATTTGTTCCCAGATGCAATTCGTGGGTCATAAGGGAACCAACCCTCTTCCAGATTGAATTTAGTGAAATCCTTGGATTCATGTATGGCTTTGACTTTAGCACTCCAGCGTTCATCTTGAGGTAGACTCCTTAGAATGTTCCTGACCTGTTCATCTGCGGGAATAAACCTTCCAAGAGAGATAAGTTTGTTTGTAATGTTTGTGATTATGCTCATCTGCGGGAACAAGTCAATCTTGCAGCACTTTACTTCACTTGTTCCTTCGTGGGTAACTTCTAGCAGATCCCAAATCTGCTTGGCTGTTTTGCAACCCATAATGCGATTATGCTCATTTGGTCCAAGACCACAGTGAAGCAATTTGATGGCATGAGCATTCATCTCCATTTTCTGAAAATCTTCTTTCCCATATTCAGTGATCGGTTTGGGAACAGTTTCGTTATTGGAGTTGGTAGCTGTTACATCAAAGTCTCCAATTTCGATAACTCTCCAAACTTGATAATTTTCGTCCTTGATGAAGATCTCCATCCAATTCTTCCAATATGTGTAGAATTTACCATCTAACATGGGCGGTCTTTGAGTAGAGTAACCTTCTTCCATTCATTCATTCATTTTCAACATCTTTAAAACACTAGGATATGGCTCTCAGGGTTTCCTGATCAATTGAGAAACAGGGCTCTGATACCAATTGTAGAAACACTCAGAGATGGTGAATGCAACAAGAGTTTTAGGCAATTATTACAATTACATAAAACACTTCTCTTCTCGACTAGGCCACTTCTCTTCTCTTTCTCCTTCTCTTTCTCTTCTCTTTCTCACGTTTCCCCTAGACTTCCCTTAAGTCTAGTTACAACAAACTCTCAAAAACCCGTACAAAAGAATTTCTCTAGAAAGGATAAAAACTAAGATATTGCAAAATAAAAATATTATAATTTAATTGGACAATGAAAGAATGAATATTTTTCTTATTTAGGTGATCTCACTTGATTTTTGCGGTTAGGGCACACCACCCAATAACCGGTTGTAAAAGTCTATTTTTATATAAGACTAACCGTGAGTTCTACAAAACCCTAACTTCCCATATTTCCCTTATTCCTAGATGTGGGAAAGTGGGGAATAATCTTGGAAGTTACTTAATATCACACGGTTGGTTTTAGATGTTATTTAGCTAAAAATAGTTAATTAAGATTAATTATATTAAAACCTAATTAACTCCCTATTTTCATGAAGAGAAATAAGGAGACTTATTCTCATCCTTTTAATTAGCTCTAGGTTATTTTTAGGTGGTTATTTAATTTTTTCCAATTAATAATTTATGCAATATCTTATTTTCTAACCGTACATATCAACTAAAAATAGAAAAAGTATTTTCCTACGTAATTAGCTGACGTACTTCTCCAGACTTGTATCGTTGGGAACACCGTACTGTCTCCATCAGCGATTTTCATCAGACCATCGATCTTGGAACAGTAAATGTTCTACCTACCTTAGATGTCCTAAGTGATCTTCTATATCTGATTCTTTTCACAACTTTGACTCGTACAATATTCTTTGACCAAGTCCTTTTAGGTTCCATCAACGATTTATAAAACCGGATATATGACCTACAAAACAATCTCTAAACGTTTTTGTTTATTTAAAGTTAAGTCATCATCAAAACCTAATATGGCCAACACAACTTATATCTATATTTGGCCAACCAAAAAAATCAAAAAAAAGGAAAATTATCACCGACCAACTACCGACCAACTTTTGGTCGGAAAGCGGTCAAAAAAATTGCCGACTAAAAGTTGGTCGGTAGTTGGTCGGTGATAATTAATGCTATTTTTTTTCTTTTTTTTTTCAATTTGAAATTACGACCAAAAACACATTTAGTCGCAATTTAGTTGGAATTTCCGACTATCATGTGTTAGTCGGAAAAGTAGTCGGAATTTTTCGACTAAAAGTAGGTAGTCGGTCAGAATTTTGCATTTTTTTGTAGTGGAAACCCCATCATTGCGAACCATGGTCTTCAGATGATTGAAGGTGAGAAACTGGCAGACATGGGGCAATATCAGAGAATGGTCGAAAAGCTCATCTATCTCTCGCACATATGGCCAGACGTTTCTTATGGTTTTGGGTAGTGTGCAGATTTATGCATCAACCATATGTGCATCATATGACTGCAGTTATGAGGATTTTGAGCTATCTAAAGGGTACAAGCTCCAGAGGCATCTTATTCAAGAAAAATGATCCTTTAGATATCTACATAGATGCAGATTGGGCAGGAGATCAAGATGATAGGAGGTTTAATTATGGGTACTTTACATTGGTTGGAGGAAACTTGGTTACTTGGAAAAGTAAGAAACAGACAGTAGTTGCTTTGTCAAGTGCAGAAGCATAGTTCTGTGGCATTGCCAAAGCAGTAGCTGAGATCATATGGCTAAAGAAGCTTATAAGCGAACTTTACTTCCCAAAGAAGACAAGTAGACTATTTTGTGATAATAAAACAGAAATAAGTTGGAGAATAAGATAATAAACCTTCCTTTTGTAAGATCAAAGGATCAGCTAATTAGCTGATATATTTACAAAGTAATTACAACAAAAGCATTTGAGCAAACTTTGTGCAAGTTAGGTATTGGAAATCCAAAGACCGAACTTGAGGGGGAGTTTAAAAAAGTGCTTAATTAAGGCAATATAATATTCTCTAATTATTTGTTACTATTCTGTAATTTATTTTGTTTCCTTCTTTACTAGCTACTGTTTGTGTATATATTGAAATGTAATCAGCTTAGAAAAATCAATACAAAACAATATTTTAAATCCTAAACATCAGTCATAAACATAAATTCCGCATTATTTATAGTTTCATATTCTTTGGATTTAAAATTACGCCTACCTATAAGAAATTTTTAGACTTGTAGTATGACAAACATGATTATTTTAACTGTAATTAATAAAATTTAAAGAAAACCTGCGAGGCAGTTTGTAGTACTGTATGGTTAACAGTAGAGAATAGGTGTAATTGTATTATAACAGACTAACAGTTGAATTACTGATGTTAAGCTCGTGCATATACAGTTGATAGATCGATCTTTTATAATCATTTTGTGTGCATAAAGCTGAGGAAATCAATGCATACTACTATATGTCCATATTTTGCGGAAAATATGCGAAACATACAACATCATAATTATATTTGTTTACATTCTTCAAACGCTACATCAAAAAGGATCCCAATCAAGTATATCAGCATTGTTCTAAAGTTGATATTCGACACTTTTTTTTGTTCAAGAGAACAATTCATTTTCATTTTATACTTAATTCTATGTTTTATTCTTAAAAAACATTATGCTAAGATAATACTTAACATTACAATCCACTAATCCACTAGTAAAAAAAGTCTAATTAGTAACCCCTAATATGTATCTTTTATTGAAATAAATGATACAAATAATGTAGTTTGTATTTTTTTTGTAACAAAAGATACAAACAAACCTTATTTGTATCTTTTAATTAAACAAAAAATACAAATAATGTATTATTTGTATAGGTTTTTAAACAGACGATACAAATAGGTATTATTTGTATCATTTTCGAAACAAATGATATAAGTAATATATATTTGAATCGTTTGTGTAAAAAATGATATAAATAATAGGCCACCCATTTTTTTGCACGAATTTGGAATTCAGATTTAAATGAAAATTAAATAAAATCTCGAGTAAAATACGAATGGTATAAATATTTACTGATATGAGTAACAATACTATTTTATAAAATTAATTCATTTACAACAAAAAAACAATTAATAATTAAATCTCTGTATATGTTATGATATTATCATTATCAAAGTGAATAAATAATTTAATTATATAACAACATTAAAATATATACTCATAGTAATTATTCATAATTAAGACAAATAAATTTTAAAAGTCATCAACCATAATAGATAGGAGGGAAAACTAAGTTGAAAAAATCGCCAAATTAATTTGCTTATCCATTATGTAATAGTGATTATTATCTAAGTTAAAATAAAAATTTTATATGTATATTCTTTTTGTTTTATATAAGTAAATATTGCATATCAATAGATCATCACATATAGTTATAGTCAATCAACAAATATGACATGTATTATTTAATCGTATATTATATATTATAGCCGCGAATGACCTCTATAAATATATATGATATTAATCCCTGATCGATATAGATATATAGGATTATATATTTATTTTTGATTTAAAAAACATTTATATCTAAGGTTCAAACAAACGATACAAATAAAAGGTTATTTGTATCGTTTGTTTAAAACCAACAATACAAATAAGTGTTATATGTATTCTTTGTTTCAAACAAACCACAAAGAACCTGTTATTTGTATCGTTTGTTTCAAAAAAACAATACAAATAAGCTGTTATTTGTATCGTTTATTTCAAACAAACGATACAAATAACACTTTTTTGTATTTTTGGTTTTCAAACGATATAAATAATGTTTTATTTGTAACCCTCTTGTTAGTAACCCCAATATAAGATAAATAAAGATTTTTTACTAGTAATCTCATGAAATTTATTAAGAGAGATTCAAATTCATTTACAATATAATGATTTTAGAAAACTGACGAATAGTGGTGTTTAATGGGCCGGCCTCCCATTTTGAGCCCTTATACGACCCGTTTTTAGAAGGGCTTTGTAAGGGCCGGGCAAAATGGGTCGGACTGAAACGGGCTATACTATAATTAAAATGTAGCGGGCTATAAGGGCCGAAAACGGGCCTTTGTAAATAGAATAATTAATGCATAATTTAAAGGAAAAATTATCATGAATAATACAACATTTTGTTAATTTCCATACAATAATACAAACTATTAATTAACCATGAATAATACCAACTTAGGGGGTTTTTTTTTCCTAGAATAATACCAACTTTAGTTTATTAACTAATTTACTAAATTCTTTTGTCATATAATTACCTATAGTTTGATTTTTAACATATTAGGTATATTGTAGGAAAACACCCCCATAAGTTGGTACTATTCATGGTTAATCAAAAGTTGGTATTATTGTAGGGAAATAAGCAAAAGGTTGTATTATTCCTGGTAATTTTTTTCTAATTTCAATGGCATAAATAACAACATCAATGAAATTATTAATATTTTTCATTCTAATTATTATAAATGATAATTTAATTGTTATAAATTGATAAATTGGGTTTAAAATAATTTTTAGTAGTAAAAATGGGTAGGGTTGGGCCGGACCGAGCTTTGAAAGCCAGACCCATTTAAAGCCCATATTAATTTTAAAAGGCCCTTATCCAGTCTGGCCCATATTTACTTAAGTCCAGCCCAAATTTACTTAAGTTAGCCCAACCCATATTTTCTTAAGCCCGACCCAATCCTTATCTAGCCCATCGAACACCCTTGTACACAACTATATATAACAAAACAATAGAATACAATAATCAACAAATTCTATAACTTTTATAAAATCATTTTAAATCAACAATATTATCATTTTCATTAAATAGGGTTAGTTGGAATCAAATTGTTTAGGGCTGAAAATTCGATTTGCAGTTTAGCTTTCTCGTAAAACCAATTCAAACAAATTTAATTCGATTTTATTTTCGAATTCAAATTCAAATCAAATTTAGATACAATCCAAATTCTACTAAACCAAATTAATTCTATTTAAACTTTTTCAACTCAATCCAATCCAAATTCTGCTAAACCAAATTAATTCTATTTAAACTTTTTCAACTCAATCCTATCCAAATTTACTACTTACAAAGATTTATATTGCAAATCGAATTACAAAACCAAAATACTCCAATAAATCAAAAACTTAAAGGTAGCTAGGATGAAAAATGAAACTGAAATTGATGATCAAATGCATATTATATATTGCTTGTAACAGCACTCAGGTTTTTTTGGTATTTCCTACTAGAGTGAAATTGAGCTTATATTTTAATTCGGTTTAAAACTACGATTTTCAGTCTTGAGTATCATAAAACCTTGTCCACACAATAATATTTCAGTTTGAAAATTTTCAATTCAAATCCAAACCAAATTATAAATAGACCAAAGCACATTTCTTATTCGATTTTGATTGAATTGGTTTATGGTTTTACCCAAATAACTTTCAACCCCAGAAATGTTCCCTTTATCTCTACATTGCATTATTATTATTTTCGTTACATGCTAAGCTGAGGAAAGGCAAAGATTAGATGAGCTTCGAAAATGAGCTAGTTGCTCTTAATGAGACAAAACCCTAAATACATTTGTATAGAACTGTAGAAATTAGAATACACCAAGTAATTTAACATGAGGAAAATATGCCATTTATTACATATATCATATACCTTCTATATCACTACAACAAATTTAGCTTTTTGCGACATTAATTTTAGTGGCATTACAAAAATGCCACTAATTCATATTTTTAGTGTAATAATTATTACTTTTTATTTTAAATTCCACCATAAAGTGATTTAGCGACACTTATTTTGGTCTTTAGTGGCATATGTAATTGTCACTATAGTCTATAGTGACATTTGTGAGAAATGTCACTAGATCCTATGTCGCTAAAAGCTTTAGTGTGACTTTTTAATATGCCGCTAAAAGCTCTAATAAATGTCACTAAATCTTCTATATACACTATAAGAAATTTGAAATAGCGACATTTAAATTAAATGTCGCTAAATATATCCCACTAAAAGCAAATTATGTTTTAGTGTATATCGATCGTAGAGCTGTTCAAAAGTGACCGGACCCGAAAATCCGACCTGAAACCGAAAGTAAACCGACCCGAAAATGTGTTCCTTTTTAAGGTTTATCGAACCGACAATACTCGAACCGAAGTTGTTCCCGAACCGATTGACAACTGAAAATGGGAAAGCTGAACCCGAACTCTAGCCGATTTTTGTAATCGACACATAACCGTTAACCGAGATTACCCGAACAAAAAATGACCGACCCGAGTCATATCCGACCCGAATCATGCTCGAAATCGAGCTCGATTCGGCAAAAACCGACTAAACCCGAATAAATTTTAGATCGAATTGCTTTAAACCTAAACCAATTTTTAACATAGAAGTATGATAGACTCATATTCAATCATCTTATAATTTAATCTAATAAAGTGATAGGTAATTTAATAAATTAAATTTTATAAATACATAGTTTCATATATTTAGAGTTAATAATCAATGATCAATGTATATAATCGTATTAGATGAAAATTGATAGAACTTTATAATTCTAATTTCCGGTCAAACAAGTAAAAGTAACAAAGTAATAATGATTACTTTTAACTATTTTGCTTTAAGTAAAGGGAATCTTGTCATCAATTAAAAAATGACTAACAACTTAATTTGATATTGAATCGATCGATAGTAATTAGTAGTACGTAGTCGATAGTAATTAAAACCCGAACCCGATCTGTACTCGACAAAACCGAACCAATTATTAACCGATGACAACCCGACACCGATTAACACTCGACACGAACTTCAACAGACACCGAATCGATGCTAACCCGATAGCTCGAATAACCGATCTTCAACCGAACCGCGACTAACCGACCCGACCCGAGTGTGACCCGTCGTAACACGCAACTGAAAAATTGCTGATCCGAAATACAACCGAACCAAATGATACCCGTCCGAAACCGACCCAATCACCCGAATGAACACCTCTAATCGATCGCAAGTATTTCATTTAGGATTTATCAGTATTCACTTATCATTGTTAGCTTGTATTTATAAGCAAATTCTAGGCAACTAAATTTTATTTAATTAATTAATTATTATAATGTGAATTTTATTAAGTAACTTTTTATGATATTAACTTTTTCACAATTAGAGATATGTATTAATTAAAAAAATTTCTTCTTAAGTTATGTATAATTTTAGTTACGAATTATACAACATTGATTAATTTAATTATTGTATATATTTTCACGCTAAGTTCAATCAATAATAAAGAAGAACAAACCCTAATCGTTGTATTATTTACTCCCTTCATTCAATTATTTGTTACTACAAATCATCACTTGTGCCACAGTAGCAGTCGTGGCACAAGTAAGAATTTCTCATGGCTATGATTTCCAGCCACATGAATTTAAATTTGAGACTACCGTGGCACAAGTGATCGTGGCTAGATTGTTGCTACGGGAAAATTATGGTTATGGCTGAAACTCTTTTTCTTGACACGGTAGATCTCGTGACTAATTATATTCTTTTGCCACAAGCATAACCGTAACTGTGCCTAATCTTACTCTTCTGCCACATGTACTTACCCGTGTCTAATCATATTCTTCTACCACATAAAAAGAATCCTTGTAAATTATATTCGTCTGAATTCCACTAGTAGTATGGATTAACAATTAGTAACATTCCACACAATTGCCTTGGGTAGGATTTGAATCCAAGACCTTCAGGTTGGTATACCAACACTCCAACCACTAGACCATCAGTTATTTAGTGATAATCTAACTAATGTTAGTATACTTATAACATAACACTCCTACCACTTAGTGTATTATTATTATTATTATTATTATTATTATTATTATTATTATTATTATTATTATTATTATTAACTAGTTGAACAAGATTATTAAAAGTAAGTTAAACAAAATTATAATTAGTTGAACAAAATTAGTTGCAAAATTACTAAAAAATAATTTGTTCAACTAATATTCTCAAATGCAACAAAATTAGTCGCATATTAGAATAATATTACTCGTAATAATATATATTACTAACGCTTGTTAATCGGAAAATTAGTCAGAAATTTCCAACTGTTTTGATTTAGTCGGAAACTTTCAGTCGGAATCGCTCCGTCTTTTTTTGTATTGTAGCATGTTTGAGAACGAAAAAACATTTTTCATGCGTTCTTGATTTTAAGAGGATGATACGATCTGATTTTCGCTAAATAAAAAATTGGAAAAGTCGTGGAATAGGGTAAAAACAACCTTTCTTTCTTTTTTTTTTTTTTTTTTTGAGGAACTTTCTTTTGTTGAAAATACTTAGCTTTAATCTTACCTAAAATTATTGTTTAAAATCTAGTTTGAGTCTATGGTAAGTGAAAAAAGCTTTTCAAAAATAATTCTAAATGTTTTTAGTTAAAATATATTAAATTAAATTATTGTTTAAAGAATTTTTTCTTATATTAAATTAAAAAAACAAGGAAAAATACTGAATTATTTTCTAATAAATATAAAACTAATTAAGTTGTATAAAGATTTTTAATTTCAATAATTGATAAACTTTTTTTATTTTTTTAATTTTCACTTAAAATATATTATTTCCGTGGCAAAATCAAAACTTGCAATAAAGTCAAGGTATCATAATTTATAGCACAATCACACAATTGCTATTTACCTGTGACCTATAAGTCTTTATTTGCCATGAGAAATATTTACCCGAGACATAATTGGCGGCACAAATTTTTTGTCAAGATAAATATTTCCTTGTGACATAGTTTTTGGTACAAGTTTTTGTTTGCCACAAAAAATTTCCCGTGGCAAGATTTGTGGCGCAAGTGCTTGTTTGCCACGATATTAATTTACCCGTGGTACAAGTGTTTGTTTGCCACGGTATATATTTATCCGTGACGTAATTTGTGGCACAAGTGCATCTTTGCCACGGTATATATTTGCCCGTGGCAAAAATTTTATATATGATTCTGAATTGTAATATTGTCTTAAAACCTATTTTTTCCGTGGCAAGATCAAAACTTGCCACGAATTTTGAATTCCCGTGGCATAATTAGTGGCACAAGTGATGATTTGTAGTAGATGTTCGTATTAGTTTTTTTTACAGTTTTCAAAGTATGTGTTTCAAAATGCAATAGATTTTAGTACATTTTATAAAAGCAATAAAAATATGTATGGCAAAATTTTATACGTAGAACAGACTCAGGGGCGAAGTTAGGATTTCGATTTAGGGGGGCAAATGGTATATACTAGCAAATTATTTATTATATAAAAACTAATTAAACTACGAAAATCTTAAAATTGTATAGACTGAAATGAACTTGAATCATAACAAAAATTATATATAATAAATAGGGTTGAAGCTTCCGTATAATTAAACTTTTTTTAAAAAAAAAGCTAAGGTAGCGTTTGGGAACCAAGAATTGAATTGAAAACTTAGAATTCAATTTAGAATTTCTAAATTTTGAATTTCAATTTCAAATTTGTTGTTTGGAAAATCTTAGAATTCACAATTCCATAATTACAAATTCCAAAATTTGTTTGGAATCAATGAGATTTTCAATTTCTAAATTCAAATTCTAACATTGTTTGGCAAAAATGTAGAAATGCAATTCCTGAATTCAGTAGTAACATAATCAAACATAATTGTTCAAAATCTTTTTTGGGAAAATATAGTCAATACTACTCAACACATCCAAAAATAAAATCTAAAAAAAAACTACTCAAGAGTTAAGACATAGTAACACCCAGTCTAATTTCTCATTTTCTGGTAGTCCCTTTAACATATCAAACTCTTCTGTATCCTTCAAAAACAGTTTTGTTGCCTTCAAGACTTCATGTCGATCTAGTCCCGCAACCTTTGAAACAACATCATAAACTTCTTTGGAATCGGGCTTAGGTGGAGGTTTGTTTGTTTGTAGATAGTTTTCAAATGACTCAGTAAATCTAGAAATAGCATCTACGATAGAATCTTTTTTTGACCTCTTGTTAGATGATGCAGAATTTGCCTCAGATGCAGTGCAAGTTTCACTTTCTTTCTCCATAGCTGCCGCAGATTCTTCATGTTGCTCAGCTTCTTGACCCGTAGCTCTATCCATGGCAAATAGTGCGCATATTTCATCCCAATGATCAATGTTCTTATTTCTATAAGCAGAAGCCACGGGATTGACCTATTTAAAAAAGTTACTAGATAAATACTTTTAAGATCAAAAATACAACTTATTTATACTTTTATTTATTTACTATAAAAAGTGTCACAAACAATGAAAATAATACAAAAAGCAAGGGCCGAAAATAAGATTGTACCTTACAATAGGCATTCCATTCCTCTTGGTCTTCAATTGGAATAACAAGCATCTTCTTATCATCATCCCACTTAAACTTGGTGTAATTGCGAATATCTGTGATAACTGAGTAATGTTTCTTCCATACTTTGATTCGATTCTTCACATGTTCGATGGTAGCCAACAAACCCAATTGGTTCCTTAGGTTATCTGCAACAGCTTGATATGCTTGTGGCTTGAATTCTCCATCGCCCTTATTTCCTTCATTGATTTGCTCAAACAAAGTGGAGATAAGTATAACATCCATTTGTTGGTTCCAAGTAAGATACGCTCGTTTTGGTTGTTTTTGTGGTACCATTGGCCCTTTTCCTAATCTCTTCATGATGAATGCTAAAAGATGTCTCAGCAAAGGCAATCAACATTAACATGCATGTCCAACAATATAAAGAAAAATTACAATATATGCAATGAAATAATTACACACGAACAATTACAAATAGTAGTGCAAATATAAAGCCATATGATCTTAAACAAGTCTTCATGTACACAACAAAACAACCTACTTTAAACGCTTTAGTGTAAATAACAATACATGAAAAAACAGTCTACTTGGCTATGATAGCATCTCCTAACTAAAATCTCAAGTAACATGTGTCCTTCGCTGTTGATATTCTTCAAACATCTTTTGAGCAAGATTATCTCTAAACTCATTCCATTCATTACTTGATTGTGTACTAAAAATGTAATCATCTTCCACACCTTCTTCATCAATTGTCTCTATATTTAGTAAATCTTTATCTACCTCATTAATAAGACTTGTTTCATCCATACTTTCTTCCCTCAAAAAGTTATGGAGAATAAAACAAGCGTTAATAATTCTAATTTGAGTCTTTTTCTCAAAAAAACTTGGATCTCTAAGTATACTCCATCGCTTTTTCAATAACCCAAAAGCCCTTTCAATTGTGTTTCTAGCCGAAGAATGTCGTAAATTAAAAAGCTCTTTGTAATTTGTTGGAGTGGTGCCTCTCCACAAATTCAAATGGTACCTCGTACCTCTATAAGGAGCTAGAAAACCTTCAGCGTTAGCAAATCCCAAATCCACAAGAAAATACTTATCTGCATTATATAATTATTATACATATATTAGTATTTCACTTTACATTTGGTGTAAATTATTGGGTTGTTGTTACACATATAAAGTCTTACTTCTAGGAATCTTCAAACCATTAGGCCTTTGAAGAGCATCACGAAGAATGCGTGGATCCGAAGCAGAACCTTCCCAACCAGGCAAAACGTAAGTAAAACGAAGATTTGAATCACATGCAGCTAAGACATTGGTGCTAATGTCCCCCTTCCTATCTCGGTAGCGAGCTCGATCCTCAGTAGGCACAGTCATTTTAATATGAGTCCCATCGAGAGCTCCAACAACGCCCTAATATGGTTTATGGTAGTTAATACTACAAATCAAACCTCCTAAGAAAGTAAAGACATCAATTTATTTTTAATACTATAACTTACCTCAAACCTATTCCACTTTGTATCCTTTGTGTAATTGCTCTGGTTACATGGTTTTATATAATACTTTCCAAGCTTGAGTAGTGCTTTAAGGACTACGTGAAATTGTCGACTAATAGTCTCTCCAGAGCGAGCAAAGGTTGCTTGTATTGTTCTATTTTTTAAATCATGTGCAAGAACATGAAGAAACATTGCAACAATTTCTTTCACTGTAACATATTTTGTAGTCACTAAACCACCCTTGGATTGTAAAATATTGCACAATTTCTCAAAACAACGTTTGTCTAGACGTAATTGCTCCCTACATATTCTATCATTCATCAACATGTCCATCCAAATTGTTCGTCTATGCATACGTTCTTGTTGATTCCATGTTATTTCCTTTACTCCATACCTCAAATCAAACCAAGCCACAACAACAGTCATGAAAAAACCTACAACCGCCATAACAACTTTCTTATCTTTGTCCATATTCTCCCTTGCACGTTTTCTAGATTCTTGAATACTAAGTTGATCAGACATTTTTTGTCTTCCAATAAAAAAAAAACAATATTTGTCACTTAGGATACATGGGAGTATTTTGCAATTAATAATTACATAGAAATTATATAAATTACTATCAACATTTATAAACAACTAAACAAGCTCTAGTTCATAATTAACTTGTAAAGTTTCTCAGTGCAACATCCTAATGCTTAGGTTACTGTAATATTTTACATTTCATAAACAACTAAACAAGCTCTATGGGATGCCACTGGGAACTCAAATGTCTAAATAATCACATAGGTCCATATAAAAAGCATGAAGTGGCAGATGTTTCTACACAAATGCTAAAGGCTATCTATTACTTGGTGAAAGTAACTGCTTCTTATTGAGCACTTCATTTTGTAGCTACAATTAATCCAAAAGATTCGTATTTTGTTAGATATCTAGTATGCAACATATCAACGGGGAGACACGAGATGCACACATTTTATAAGCCAAGGAGCTAGATACTTAATTACCATTCAAAAACCATATGGCAATGGAAAAAAAAATCTACAATACCTTGCGTGCAACTCATCTTCATTTCCTTCTAAAATCATCAGAAGTTCACAATATTACTCACCTCCCTCTCTTCATTCATTCTAAACTCAAATTGTTACCCATCAGTACCACATACAACTTCCATCATTAATCACCGTCATCTTCCTAATTGTGCAACATACCTAGCCTTGCTTATTATTTTTTTTATTTTCATTAACTAACTCCCTAACATCATGCATAAAATCACCAACACATTCATACATATATTAACAAATTTCAACGCAAAGCTAAAAAGTTTCTTAAGGTATCAAATTCATTATTCTAATTCGTCAAATAGTACGGAAACAAGTGAGATAATGAACACAGGAAGACGGTGAAGTATAAAAATCAGCAAATTCAGTAACTACCGAGTATAAAAGTATTAATTGATTTGTAAAGTCTTAATTTAAGCAGATCTGACTGGAATGTGGATAATTTTGTGCTCAAACTTGGTAATCTTAGGGACAGTAATGTAAAGAACACCATTCTTAAACATAGCTACAATTATGAAACGAGTATAAAAGTAGCAGCTTTGGTACCGAGCTCGATAGAGAAATAGAAAGTAAGAGATGGAGCATACCTGAAAAGTAAGGACGAAAAGCTTTGGAGCAATGAAAACCAACAACAATGGCGGATCGAAGCAGATTGGATTGGAATTGGGAGATTACAGCAATTAGAAAGAGACAGTGAAAGATGAATAGGGTTTCTGAAAGAAGGAGAGGCAGATTGGATTTCAAATTACAGGTCATGGGCTGTCATTTTACCATGGGCTATTTTTAAGAGTATTGGAATTGGGTTGGAATTGGGCCAAATTCTAGAATTGAATTTTATGACCTCCCAAACAAGTAAATTGAGACAATTCTGGATTTACAAATCAAATCTCCATTCCCAAACACACCATAAGGGTTTTGACTCTATATATTTGCCTATTTGCCTTTCAAGTCTCCAAAAACAAAGCGCTGTTTAAATTAAGATAACATGAGATATCATAATAATACATTTGGAATTTTCCATCATTAAAATAGGAGCCAATGAAACTATAGACGTCTTGCTGCCCATGCATAATAATACCCTTGCATTTTATCCTTCTTTTTATTTTTTATTAAAATGTAATGGAATATTGAGTTGGATCACATGAGATATCATGATCATAAACAGTTGCCGTTGTTGTCGGCCCCATACGACTAATTTCATAGTTGATGATCTTTACTATAGCATTTACAATCTCAAAACTGATTGATTTTAGCTTGACATCATTTCATTGGAAAGTAATTAATCTCAATAAAACTGATTATTTTTAATAGGAAAACCACTCAATGATTAAAACCCATTGAAAAATACCATAGACAAGATCTAATTCTCATAATAAACTAACTGCCAACAATCATGGAAAAGGCATGAAATTCTTTGAACAATTGTAGTATAATTGAATTTGAGCGTTAGTTTAGAAGAATTGTCAACTGATAAAATTATGTTCAAGGATTTGGAGTTAGATTCTCTGGTATAAAAATGGCGAGGATGCAGAGGAAAAAAGATAAAATAAATAGTGGTCAATCAGACAATCACCCATGTTCTCTAGTTGTGTTTCGGTTTGATCCATTAACCTTAATTACAAATATGTTATTCCAACTATCGACCTATAGTAATTTTTGTTATAATTATGCGCTCTTTAAATTATATGATATATTAGTGGGGGCCAAAGCCAAAATTACAAAGAACCGCATCTTCGGCAAGGGGGGCCGGGCCTCCGTCGGCCCCTGGTGTAGCTTCGTCTATGAGAACAATATTTTAGTGGAATATATTTTAACATAAATATCCATAAAAAATTATAAAACCTTAAATTGAATATTTCCCGTAGAAATATGAAATGCGAAAAAAAGAATTAGGAGTAGTTTAGTAATTTTGCTACTGATTCTGTTCCATGTTTGGCTGGAGTGTTGAGTGGGAAAGAGTAAGATGTCAGTGACTTCTGTATATACTTACACCTTATGTTGTTTGAGAGGAGGCCGCTGTTTATAGTGGCAGACCTCATCAGATCCCTTTTTTAATAATAATTGCTTTGTTTTATAATACTTACTGCTGATAATAATATTTTTTCACACTATGTCACACTCAGTAGCAAATATTATGAAAGATGAAGTATTATTAAAGTTCACTAAAGTAATAATCCCTCCTATTTACCTAATGTGTCACATTTGACTTTTCATCAATTTTTAGGTGGTCTTGACCACCTGTAAAAGAAAAAAGGTATAATGTTTTTGAATTTTAATAGGGGTAAAACAGGGTTATTAGCTGTAAAGGTGTGAAAAAGTTATAGAAATGGTAAATTGGTAAATTGGTATAGGTATAATGAGAGATTTAGGGTGACTTGACTAAATAAGGAAATAAGACACTTATCTCATTTAATTTTTGAATACTTTTTAATAACTAAATTTTTAATTTGTATTTTATTTTTAATCTATAAGTTAAAATTAAACATAGTAAAACGCGATCTTGATTAATTCTACTGAATGCAAAGATTATTAATATCAGTTTTTATAATTTTTAATTAAGTACAATTAAAAAATTAAGGCTTAAATAGTTGCTTAACAAACGTCTCAAAACTAAATGAGAAAAAGTTACTAATTAATACTACTTTTTTTCACCTATTAAATTGGCTTCACTTTTTTAGTGAGTATTATTAACTTTTGTTTATATTATTTTACTAAAAAAAATTCTATTCTTTCATTTCATTGCACCAAATCTATCATATTTATTTACTTTTGTACAAATACTTCTTTATACAACCAATTTTGTACAATTTTCCATTTTTACACATTTCTAAATAATTCACAATCTTAACTTACTATACTCAACTTTTTAATTTAAGTACCAAAAGCAATTAGCAGTAATTTATAGAACATATGAGTACTTTTTTTTTTTTTTGAATATTAGAACATATAAGTACTTGTTAAGAAAATATATAAGTTTAGAGTAGTTAAAACCTTTAAATTAAAGAATATTGTAGGGAAAGAATTATTTTAAATAGTCTCTCATATTCTAATCAAATGATGTAGATAATGGACTAATATTAAGAAAAGGAGAGACCGTACCACATTTATGTTACCATATGTGAAGAGAGAATAAAAGAAAAAAAGTAAAAATTCAATGGTAATTAGCATAGAAAAGGAGAAAATATTCCAAAATAAGATCAAAATATATATTTGATTTGATTATGTCAAAAGAAGAAATGAAACATTTGATTAGAATAGGAAGGAATAAAAATTTATGGTATAATTTGTTTTTATTGATCTATATCACCTCTTATTTAGCCATATTATCCTATTTATTTTTTACATTATTTATTAATCACTCTTAAATTTGTATTTTATTTATTAATATAAAAGTATAAAAAAAACTCATCGAGAATTGGAGAACTTTTGAACATAAAAATTGCAACAAATGAAATATAACTCCTAGCTCGGATCCTAATTAAAATGCAACAGTTTTTATTAATAAATTTCCTCAATTAATTGCGACACACACTAAAAGTTGTATTTTTATATTAGCAAACTAGATAAATTCCCGTGCCATGCACGGAGATTGAAATAAAGGTTTCATTTTATACTTGTATAATATTTTATTTTAAAGATTATTTATTTTAAATATTATAAAAAAGGTTATTTATTAGTATTTTAAAGAATATATTTATATATATGTGTGTGTGAGGGGAGATAAATGTGCGTGTGTGTATAACGAATATTCAAAATTTCTTTTCAATAAATTATGAAAATAATAAATGGTAAATGACTAACTTTAGTTTGTTTTAATAATTAAATGATTACAATTCACATTTTAAAATAAATTCAAAATGATTTATGTTAGTAAAGCTTAATTATTTTTTTTTATTTGAATAATTGAGAAGAAATGATTGTTTGTATAATTTTTATTTAAAATAAATTTTTAACGGTGAAATTATTCATTTAATGAATAAAACCACTTTTTCTTTAAAAGCAAATAGAAAGTAGAGAAATATTTTGAAAGTATGCAGTGAGAGGCAAATTCATGTCATTTTATCCCAATTTTCAAACTATGTCACTTTATCCTTGTCGATTGGTTGTGTGATGAACAACATGTCACTCTTCAACCTCTTAGCTAAAACATAGTAAAGTGAGATCTTATATTTGTTTTTTTTATAGATATATATTTATGAATAAATATACTTTAATGTTTTTGATAAATTAATACAAATTTATTTTTTTTATAATAAAGCTTAATTTGATCTAATTTTATAGATCTTGAAAAAATATTACCGTTCTATAATTATTTTCTTAAAAAAATTTATTGTATAGGTGAAATGACCCATTTATTAAATAAAACTAATTTTTTAAGCAAATAGAATTATATATTAGATATGTAGAATTGACATGAAATTATCTATTTTATAGATCTTGAAAAAACATTACCGTTCTATAATTCATTAGTATTCTTTATTCTTTATAGATTTACTAGGTATTTACCCGTGCACGCACGGAACTATAAGTACTTTTTTCATAAAGATATGATTTTGATATAAAAACTAATTTTATAATTAAAAGGAAAAAAATATAATAAATGTATTTTCTAGAAACAACAGCAAATAAATATGAGCAAATACAATTACAAATAAAAAGTATGTAGCTTACCAACAGTAAAACAAAAATTAATTGAACCCCTTTGTTAGATACAGTTATAATATAAACCTTTGTTTTTAGATGTTGACGAAAAAACATGTTATCGTGGCTCATTATTTTAATATAATGTTTTACTATAATGTACTTCATGATGATTTGATAATAAAAATATTATTGAAATTTTATCAAAAAGAAATCTTAATACATTTGATTATATGAATTACAGGTGAAATTGTCCTTTGTTTTTAGAAATAATATGAAAAGATAAATAAATATAATATCATAAATATAAATATGTATATTAATACAAATATGTCGATAAAGAGACATGAAGAAATATTGTTTAATATTTACTCTAATAAAATTTATGCTTATTTTTCATTGGGTTGACCTAGTGGTTGAAAAACTTATCATATATTGTTCCACAAATAGAGTAGTAAAACTCAAAGTTTGGGTCAAATTACCAATAAATTTTGGACAATCTATTATGGTTATAGATCACTCAGGTATTGCTACCATAACAAATTTTTCTATTTATCCATAATTAGCAAAAATTGAATGATTTAAGTTTAAACTTTAATAAAATTTAAATTGAAAGTAGAATGATTTGCTTCTACAGCAGCATTATGACTAGGGGTGAAAGTTTGGTTTGAGGTTTCGTTTTTTCATAAAACCAAATCAAACCAAATTTATTTCGGTTTTTGATTTTTCAATCCAAACCAAACCAAATTGGGCCTTAATCCAAATCGAACCAAACCAAATTAATTCGGTTTAGACTATTTCAAACCAATCCAAATCATATTTTTCGTTAAAAACAAATTTAAATAAAAAAAGAGAGGGAAACTGGAAAAGGAGTGGGAGTGTCCAAGTACTCAAGTGTGGGACGACGGTAGTACAGGTATAATCAAAGGTTAGGGTTTTTAATTTTTTAGGTTTAGAATGTATTGGGCCTGGGCTAATACATTAATGTTAGTGGGCTATAGGTAATTTCTTATATATTTCGGTTTGTGGTCTAGAATTTCGGTTTTTGGTTTTTGAAAATTCCAAACCTTAATATTTCGATTTTTGAATTTTCAAACCTAATCCAAACCAAATTTAAAAATCACCAAACCATATTTGTTATTCGATTTGGTCTGGTTCGATTTGCGGTTTTAATCCGAATAAGTTTCACCCCTAATTATGACGTCCATCTTTTTTATCTCCTTTTCAAATTGAAGACATAAAGTGGTGATTGAGTGGATTACTACATACTATAAATAAAATAAAATACAAACACAATACCACGAACACAAATTTCAAATTCAACTAAACTAAACTAAAATAAAACAAATAAAACCCCAATTTTTAATTATATAAAAGTCACCTAAACTCTAGTATAAAAATAAAAATATCACAATTAATAAATTTTTCGAAACCTTATTAAACAATCAAATCAAGAAACGGTAAAATAAACACACAAAAATCCTATTTTTATAATTCCCATAAATTTATAAAATTCAAAGCTTGAAATTCAAAAAAAATAACAAAAGCCTAATATTTTTTCTACAAAAATGACACATAATATTGTAAAATTTTAAGGAAAAAAAATTCAAAGCAAAAGAAATCGCAAACCTTTCAAAGATTTTTTTACAGTGAAAGGAAATTGAGAAAGAGGGATTAAAATTGGTAGTTTAGTAGTTTACCATATATGAATAGCTTCCAAAGGAAGTTTAGGGATATACAATGTTGAGCAGTAAATATTTTTAAAGAGGTGAGATTGTAGAAATGGGCAGGAAAACAATGATTGTAATAGAAACACGTGTCATAGAATTTTATTGTTTTAGTAGATAGTATGATATGATATGATATGATTGTTAACAACTATTTTATAATTGAATTATTTTTGTATCATAAATAAGGTATAATTAATACTTTACTCATTTAATTTATTAAAATTAAAGTTACCCAAAAAAAACTTTCTTAAAAAAGTGTATTTAAAATACTAAAGGTTTTAGAATTGACTTTTTTCTTACTATTAATATATGATTAAGAAATAAGATTTAGTTAAAACTTAATGTTTCCATATTTAATTACTTAAAATTTAGGAGGAAAACATAATGTATAAAAGTGACATGTGTCACATTCTCTTATTGTTTTAGTAGAATGTATAATGAGTGAATGACCACGTAATATTTGTCAAAAACTTGCTCTCTTTATTTTGAAGATTCCATATGCCGCATTTAGATAGGCCAAAGAGAATTTAGATTAAAATATTTCGTTGGGCTGTATCACCTCTAGTATATATTTTAATGTTACACAAGTATTTTTAATACTATTTTTTTATTTAAGGTTATTTTATATATTGTGGTTTATTTTTAAAAATAGATTTTATTTAATTGTCATATTTTGTAATTTTTATACTATTAAATTGTTATAATTTTTAATTATATATAATTCATAATATAAATGGTTAAAATAAAAGAACATTTACCTAGAATGATTCAACATTTTTCTGATTTTCCTACAATAATCTCAACTATTGATTAATCATGAATAATCTCAACTTTAGAGTGTAAACTTGGGTAATCTAATGACCTACTATAGCAGGTAATTTGCGAAAAATATAAATTTAAAAATAATTTAAAATTAGAGAAATATTTTTAAAAATAATTTAAAATTTAAAAATTCTGAATAATAAAAAAATATCATAAATTTTTTTCAACTTTTTTTTACATTTTTTCACATTTTATTATAATTTATCTTTTTTTCTAAAAATAATTTTTTTTAGCAATCTTACAGTTACCGGGTTTATTATAGGAAAATACCTCTAAAAATTGAAATTATTCATCATTAATAATATAAGTGAAATTATTATAAGAAAATCATGAAAAAGTTGAATTATTATACGTAATATTTCCTCAAATAAAAAGTAGGAAATACAAATAAAAAGAGAAAATAGTATTAAATTAAATGGGTCCGTTTGGCTTTATATGACTATGTATGAGGGAGTATTGTTCTTGACAATTCATTAACACCCAAACACGACTACAGTACTCCTTACATGATTTGACATTACAGATTCTGCATGCTTGTCCCTCAAATGCTGGGTCCTTTTCTCAAATAGGCCGGGAAAAATACTACCCCCCCTCCCTGCTGCTATGAGAATAAATAATTACTGCGTTTATGCATCCCTATTACATCAATTTTATTTTGAACTTTTCTTTTTTACATTTTTTGTTTGGAATTGAAATTGATTAAGTTTAGGCTGAAATTATTGTAAATACTATTATGTGCACACATTTTACAAACCTCACAGATATATATCATTTCAAAAATGGGAAAAATGCATCTATTAACTTATGAAGTGTACACACAATATCTTTAATTTATCAATGTAGGATAAACTATCTCACACCCGCTCACATGCAAACCCCTGTCATTTTTTCATGTGGGACTAATCAATTAGGGTAAAAACACTATTTTTTTTGGACTTAACCATTTTTTTATAATTTTTTTTGATCGAACCATCGAATCAGATACCATATTAAGTTTAAGCTGAACTCATTGTGAATGATATCATATTAACGGGGAAAAACGAGGTGCACACACTTCATAAACTAAACAGATATATACCGTCCAAAAAACCATATGACCATGAGAAGAAGGGCTACAGTAACTTATAAATTGTGCACAACGTCTTTAATTTGTGGATGTGGGATAAACCATCCCAACAAAATTACCATCTTCTTTATATTTTATTTGCAAATTTTATTTTTGAAAAATTACCTAGAATAATCCAACCTTTTCATAATTTTCCTACAATAATTTCACCTATTGATTAACCATGAATAATCTCAACTTTAAGGGGTATTTGCCTAGAAAATAAACTTGGGTAACCCGTTAACCTGCTATGGTAGGTAATTCACCAAAAAAACAAACTAAAAATTGATTTAAAGTTAGAGATTTTTTTTGAAAAGTTACGTAAAAACTTTAAAATAATAAAAAATCATAACTTTTTTTAGAACATTTTTTAACCTTTTTTTGACATTTTACTTTAATTTGTGAACTATAAAAAGTAAAGAAATAGTCGGTTACTTGGTGATTAGTGGAAGAGTTTGGTACCACTTACGATCCCGTGATTTTTTCCTACATTGGGTTTCAACGTATTCTTTCCGCATTTTTACTTTGTTGTTTTTGATTGAGGGATATTGTTTGTTTAATTGGGTTGATTATTTTTGTTCATCTAACAACACAAAGGGAGAAAGTGTGTGTTATATTGCCACTTTTCTCATCATATTGGTATTAAGAGCTTGGTTTATTTTACTTGGGTGAAATTCTTGTGTTGTTTATGATGGATGATAAAACTAGTATGCACGGTCTGATTTATTTGGACTCTAAAAATTACGCTGTGTGGAAAACTAAGATGGAAGATATTCTTTATGTGAAAGATTTGTATGAACCAATCTTAAATGAATCTATGCCCACTGATCAAGATGAAAGTAAATGGAAAATTTTAAATCGAAAAGCGGTAGGAACCATAAGACAATTTGTAGATGTTAGTGTGCTCCAACATATTGCCAATGATACGAATGTGTATGAATTGTGGATGAAACTTGAGGCTATGTATGAGAGGAAGAATGCCTTAAGTATAGCGTGATCGATGAGAAAATTGGTAAAGTTAGAATTTCATGATGGTAATAGTATAGTAGTACATTTGAATAAATTTCAAGGTTTGATTAATCAGTAATCTGCAACGAAAATGTCTTTGGATGATGAGTTGCAGGCACTCTCGCTATTTGTATCACTGAGCAATTCTGCTCCTGTTGGTAAGTTGACAATGGATAGTGTCAAAGCTAGTCTATTAAATAAAGAGACTAGGAGAAAGGAGATGGGTTCCTCAAATCATTCTGAAGCTCATTATGTTGCACAAGAGTCTAATAGGGGGAGAATCAAAAGTCGAGCTTCTTGAGGTAGAGACAATTCCAAAGACAAGTCTAAATCCAAAAGTAGAATCATTTGTCATTGCTGCGACAAACCGTGTCATATTAAAAGATTCTACAGAAAGATGAAAAGAGACAAGTCGAAAGAAAGAATGGGTGATTTCTCTGAATCGAAGTCTGATGAGAAAAATACTACATCTCTAGCAATTGGTGATGATGATTTGCTCTTCATTGGTGATAAAGAGCGCTTGGATATAGCTTGTGATGATTGCAATTGGGTGATTGATACAGGTGCTTCATATCATCTTACTCCCCATCAAGATTACTTCTCGCCCTTTACTTAGAGAGTTCCCCCGGTTGCAAGTTGATTTTGAGAAATGCCAGACACGTTTCTGATATCAGATTGAATCTCATTTCTATAGGTAGGTTTGATGAAAAGGGTTACTTCAGCCACTACAATGATGGTAAGTGAAAGCTCTTTAAGGGGAGTCTTATAGCGGCCCGAGGTAAGAAGCCAGGTTCTTTTTATATGATGCAAGCTAAGGTTTTCACGGGTGAAGTAAATGTTGTAGATGATGCTCTGGTGACTTATGGCATAATAGACTTGGCTATATAAGTGAGAAAGGTATGAAGATGCTCTCTAAGAAGCAATATTTCCCTGATGTCTCAAGTATGTCTCTTAAATCTTGTGTTGATTGTTTAGCTGGTAAACAACATAGAATTGCTTTTCATTCTCGCCCCCCATCTAGGAAAAACTATGCTCATGATCTTGTCCACACTAATATATTTGAAGATTAATAGGAAATTGAATACTTATTGGGGGGGGGGGGGTGAATAAAAAATTTATTCCTGGAAGGTAAGCTCAAGAACTTGGGAAACCTTTCAAAATAGTTTTCTGGAACTGTTTTTAGGTCGTATGATAAATCTATGAACTATGTATGAAAATTAAATTAAACAAGAACAAGGGATTTGTTAACGAGGTTCAACTATTAATAAACTACTCCCTGCCTATAGGTTCTCTTCCAACCCATAGGATTCAACGCATTTTATTAAT
>CM033458.1:2675280-2680280 GCA_019425755.1 Amaranthus cruentus | reverse complement strand
TATGGCACATATCAAGGATGCCAATATCCCGGTGGTAAGTTCTTATTCTCTCTCCCCTACTAAGATGATTTTATTTTTTGAGAGTGAACAAGACATTGTCGAGGTTATGGATTTTGCTTCGCCTTTGTGGACCATGTTTGATGATGTTCGTCGATTGGGCCGGAGGGGAAGCTGTATAGTGATAAGATTCTTTGAAGCTGATTGTTTGATTATCCCCACTGTTTTGGAATGACGAGACGATTAGAATGATTGGGGAAAAATGGGGACCGGTATTGAAAATTGAACGAGAAGTGCAGGGGGTCTCTAGCATTTCATATGCGAGGATGATGGTACGAACCCATGCTCAAAATTTGGAACCGGGGGGGGGGTTAAGGAAGCGCCCCCCTGTGCATATAAAAATGAGATAGCTGGGGATAGGAGTGAAGATTGGGCGAGGGATGTCCCGGGGGGTTATCCATTGGGGCGCTACTGGGGAATGGGGAGGCGGTGAGGAAAGGTGCTGATAACCGGATACGAGAGGCGGTGATGAGGGGATGATGATTGGAGATGGGTGGGAATCGAGCAGCAGGTGGTAGCTAAGAGTAATATGGGGGATGTAGGACCTATCATAGGTGATTTGTAATGGCGTGTGATCTTAGGAATGGAATGGCGCCATTCCAGATTGTATGTGCTGATCATTGGAAAGACGAAGTGATAGGTGAGTTTGTGTATGCAGGTGGTGGGATAGGAGGAAGCGCTGTGGCGTGAGGGGGTTGGATTTGATTGTGGGCAGGGAAATTTGCTCTATGGGAAATTTTCGAGATATGATGCTTTTAGTGTCACGCCTTATACGGTTGGTAGCTCTTTGCCTAATCCGATCGACAACACCATGGGTGGGGCCAAAAGACCTCGAGGTCGACCAAAAATGCACAAGTGTCGGTGTGTTGGCCAAGCAGTGGGAGTGACGAGTTTGGAGGAGGCAACGATCACATGGGCCTTGGCAAAAAAGGTTGGCGTTTACTCTTGTGATGAGGCAGCAGCTTTGAAGGGGATTCGTAAGTCCAAACGCTTGATTATTATGGAGGACCACGAGGCACATGCTCGGTGAGTGTCTCCTTTTTTTGGTGTTTTGTTGTATTGTTTCCTATGTCAGTGATGTTTTGGAATATTAGGGGGGTGGGGAAAGGTGAAAAAACATTATCGGTTCGGTCCCTTGTTAGGAATAATAAAATTTCCATGATGGGTCTGGTTGAGACTAAGCACAAAAGATCGATTGGTCGTCGTTTGCGCCGTATGTGGGGTAATGATAATTTTGATTTTTGTGAGGTCTTTGCTAGTGAAAACAATGCGGGGAGTATTCTTATGGTATGGGACTCTGATTTCTTTAATGTGCACAATAAGTTTCTGGGTGATCGCTGGATTCTACTTGAGGGGTGCCTTACACAACACAATTTTGTATGTTGTATTGGTGTGGTATATGGCCCGAATACTAGGGTGGCTCGTTATAGTTTCTTCCAGGAAGTAAAGAATATGTTGGAGATGATTGGAAAACCTATTCTGTTGCTTGGGGATTTTAATACCACTCTTCATGCCGAAGAACGTGTGGGCTCTTTTAGGTGTGAACGAAGTATGCGGGACTTTTCGGAATGGATACATGACTTAGGCCTTATAGATATTCCACTTCGGAGTCTGAGGTTTACGTGGCGTCGTAATGGGTCTAGGAGTAAGCTGGATCGTGGGTTATGTTGCCCCGAGTTGCTTCGGATGTTCCCCGGTTTGTTCTTGTGTGGAAAAGCGCGTAGCTCTTCGGACCACAATCCCCTGGTGTTATCTTTGGTGTCTGCGGTAGATTGGGGCCCGAAACCGTTTCGGAGCTTTGATGCTTGGTTTTTGAATCCCGAATTCAAACAGTATGCGATTAGTGAGTGGAGAAACCTACCGAATGTTCCTCTCCACCAAAAGCTTAAGGCTTTTAAGGGCCCCATTCGGAGTTGGAGTAAGCGCCACTTTGCTCATCTTGATACTAAGATTTCTGAGGTGGAATCGGGGATTCATGCGCTTGATGGGATAAATGACCAGAGGGATTTGGATGCGGTGGAGGGGGCTCGATTAAATGCTCTCCAAGCCCTTCTTCAGTCGTGTTTGCTTAGGCGCGAAAGAATTTGGAGACAGAAAGCAAGATCATATGGTATTAGCTTGAAAGATCGTAACGCGAAATTTTTTCATTTGTCTACTTTGATCCGGAGAAAGCGGCATGATATCTCTCGGATAAGGATTAATGGGCGGATGATTCATGGGGTTTCAAACCTAAAAACAGAGGTTCGAAATTTTTTTGCGGAGCGTTTTTCACAGGATGCGACCCCTGAGTTTGATTTTGATCTGGATGACCATTCTAAAATCTCAGAAGAACAAAATTCTTTTTTAGAGGCTACTCCATCGCGTGAGGAGATCAAACAGGCAGCTTGGGCCTGTGGTACTGATAAGGCCCCAGGGTATGACGGGTTTAATTTTAAATTCATCAGAGAGATGTGGGAGACGGTAAAGGAGGATATATACAGTTTCGTCATGGGTTTTTTTGCCTCTGGGTCCTCGGCTCGTAGCTTTAATATTACATGGGTTGCGCTCATCCCCAAGAAATTGACCCCATTGTCTCTGGATGAATATAGGCCGATTAGTATGGTGGGGGCACTTTATAAGATTATCTCTAAGTTGCTCTCCTTTCGGTTGAAAGCGGTTCTCTCGCCTTTGATCGATGAGGCACAAAGTGCTTTTGTGATGCATCGTCAGATCTTAGATGGGGTTCTAATTGCGAATGAGTCACTGAGATGGCTGAAAAAGAGGAAGATGCATGGGGCGTTGCTGAAACTGGACTTTCAAAAGGCCTATGACTCTGTCAATTGGGCGTTTTTGAAAGCCGTTATGGAGAAAATGGGGTTTGGATGTAAATGGGTTCGTTGGATTATGAACTGTGTTAGTACGGCATCGATGTCTATCTTGCTTAATGGTCTCCTCTGGAACCTATCAAGATGGAGAAGGGCTTGCGGCAAGGGGACCCGTTGTCTCCTTATTTGTTTATTTTGATTACTGAGGTGTTGGTGGTTTTGCTGAATCGGGCGCAGAATTTGGGGCTGATTACACCTTTGGAGATTGGCAAAAACCATGTGCGGTTGAAGCTTCTCCAATTTGCTGATGATACGCTTATCTTTATGCCTCGTGATGATGTCTGTATTACCAATTATTTTCGTATTTTGGACATTTTTGCTGTGTTGTCTGGTTTATATCTGAACTATAGTAAGTCTTGTCTTATTACATGGAATTCGGAGGATGTGGATTGGGCTGTGGGGGTTGCAAGGTCGTTCGGGTGTGCTCATTCTTCTTGTCCCTTTACATATCTTGGTGTGCCTCTCGGTGGGAGTATGACTCGGGTGTCGGCTTGGAAGCCAATTATAACAAAGGTTCAAAATCGGCTTACCTCGTGGAAAGCTCGGGCGTTGTCTCGGGCTGGTCGTCTTACGCTTATTAAAAGTGTGCTTAATAGTTTGCCGATCTATTATATGAGTATTTTTAAAATGCCAAAAGCAGTTGCCCTGAGCCTTGTCAAATTACAGCGTAGGTTTTTTTGGGGGGAATCTAGTGATGGTCATATGTCTATGCCTTCGATTGCTTGGGGGTCTATCGAACTTCCGAAGTGTTTAGGGGGTCTGGGAGTCGGTAATATTTTGTATAAAAATCTGGTCCTTTTGTTCAAGTGGTGGTGGCGTTTCTCTGATGCGGATGATACACTTTGGAAACGGATTCTGTTATCGGTCTATAACATAAAAGGGTTAAAGGCATCCTCTGAGTCGTTTCGTGATGTTAGGGAGGGCATTTGGGGACAGCTGGTTAGTAATGAGGAGTCTACTGTGCATGTTCGAGGGATTGTAGAGGATGGCCTACTGGTTAAATTAGGTGATGGCAGCTCTACTTTATTTTGGTATGATCGTTGGTGTGCGTGTGGGGCTCTTAAGGTGGCGTTCCCTAGACTATTTGCTGTGTCTGAACAGCAGGAATGTTGGGTTTCCCAGATGGGTGTGTGGACGGATGAAACATGGGTGTGGGATTTGAGGTGGCGTCGGGGTTTGTATGCTTGGGAGGTTGAAGAGGTGGGGCAGCTAGAGGCGTGTATTGCGTTGAATTCTGTACGGCGTGAGGGGGGTGATAGAATTTCTTGGCAACATTTGTCGGTCGACTCTTATCCTACTCGGCATGTGTTCGAGAAGGTCTATAGTGGTTATGCGCCGATTCTGCCTCGCCCGGTTGCATCAATGGTATGGCGCATTAGCTGTCCCCCACGCGCGCAGCTTACCCTGTGGATGGCCTGTTTGGATCGCTTAAAGACTGGTGATAGATTGCTGGATCTAGGGATTATTTCTATTGAGCAGTCGTTATGTCCGTTTTGTGGTTCGAGTGTTGAATCTACTGCCCATATCCTATTTACTTGTGTGTTCTCTTGGGGGGTGTGGATGCATGTTTTAGCCTGGTGGGGTATTCATGGGGTTCTTCATGACCGGAGTGTCCCGTTTATCCTGGCCTGGGGTGGTTTGGTGCGGTCTCGGCTTTGGAAGCGTCTGTGGTGGTTGATTTTTGGGTGCGTTATATGGTCTTTGTGGTTCGAGCGGAATTCTGTGAAATTCAATCACAAGGTGCCTGATCTACATCGGTTTGTGGCTTCTTTGAGACTTCGGATTGGATTTTGGGCTAAGGAACTTCGTGTCTATGATGGGCTCTCCGCTTATGTTTTTCTCCAATCGCCGGTGATGCGTCTTCTGTAGAAATATTCTGGTTGGTTAGTTGGTTCTTCGGCTCTTTGGATAGGTTTTTGTCAGTCTCTGGTGCTGATGTCTGCGTAGGAGTTCTTAGTTTTGGTTTTGTTTTGTGGGGTTGTTGGGAATGGGTGTAGTTGGGGTTGTGGATTTTGTTTAGGTTAGGTGTGATTTTGGTTTGACCTCATGCATAGTCCATCCCTATGCGTCTGTTTGGAT
>CM033458.1:2598559-2674780 GCA_019425755.1 Amaranthus cruentus | reverse complement strand
AACTTCCCACTATAAAATACTCCTCCTATTCTTCACATGTGTCCCATTTGCTTTGAGCACTGTCATCTTTTTTACTCTTAATTTGCGATTTTATTATTAATCTATAAATTAAAATATAAAGAGGATCTTGTTTCTTTCGCCTCAATGTAGCAATTATTTATATCAACTTTTATAATTTTTAATTATACACAATTGTGATATATAGGATCAATAAACAGACGGATGAAGAAGCATAAAGAAATCTTTAACTGTGTAATGGAGGAAGGGTACAATAATACACCTCATGGCAAGATAGCGACACTCCATTAAAATATTAGAAATTGCATGAAATGCATCCGTTAGTTGTCCGCCATTTTACAATCTGGTCTTCCAAGAAAGTATTTTCCATGCTTTGCTTGCGTAGCCTTCAAAAACCGACAAATTTGAGAATCAGCTGGCTATGAGTTTTCCATCTCCGACGGATTTTGAGTCAAAGAAACATTCTTCGAGATTTATGGTGCCTGATCGATAGTTGTAAAATCATACCCAATTTCAGCCCTAATTTTGGTGGTTTTGAATAGGTAGATGGTGAAAAGATATTGAGAAGATCTTAATCCCATCCCGATACCTGTTAAATTTCATGTTTAGGAACAAGATAATCAAAATTGAATAAATGAAGCTTAGGGAAAGGTAAGAATAAAAGGGAAGAAAGAGAGAAAATTTTATTATTATTGTCTATGTAACAATAGAAGAATATGTAAAGTATTTATACCAGTAATTACAAATATCTAATGTAAATATTTAATGTAAACTACTAAACTCCAATTTATATATTCCCAACATAACTCTAAGTATATAAACTACTGTGTATGTGATTATGTGTTTATAAAAGTAACTGCTATGAAAACTAAGAACCTTTAAGCAAATTCATTTGATATCGATTATTGAAGGTTTGGCTAATGGGGTATAGGGTGGTACCTGTAAGTTTTGAGACTGTAGATGTAAGGCCGTCACTCTTTGGTGCTTATGACCACAAGTAACGCCATACCAATCGCAAAAGTGGACACTATTATTCCACGACCCCGTGACACGCAGAGGATCACCTGTTATTTGTGCTTTGATTTGAGCAAAGCCATCCAGTCTGATTCATTATTATTTCGGCACCGCATAACATCAGACTACATATGTTTAAGAGAGCAGCCAAATTGATCAACTGGATTTTAAAGTATGACTTCATGGTTTCAAGTTAATTTCATGAGTTTGAAGAAATCGTAGGTTCACTGTATTTTATATACTTATGAATGACTTTAAGTATATATTTGTATTAACTATAAAGGAGTTTCACCAAACATCTCTTTACTTTGATAGTTACATCCCTTTATCTCTTTACTTTGATAGTTCATCCCTCCCGATACCTATGTTAAATTAGAGAATACGATCCAGCACATACTTCATAAATCAATAGATACAATTTCACCCATATGGCAAATGGAGAGAAAGACTCTAATAATTTATAAAGATTACATCATCTTAATTTATCAATATCAAAAATCTATTCCCCATAATCTCTTTAGATGTAAGTTTTATATCAACTTGATACACATAAGCAACAATCCCTAATATGTACAAAAATAGTAAGTAATTTCACTCTGCAAGTACAACCAAATATAAAATACTTACTCACCGCTTCCTATTTACTTTTACATAGTTTAAACTAAACTAGAGTTCTAATATCTCTAAATGCATCATAAAAATCATAAAAAATATATAATAAAAATATACTTTTAAAACTAATCTAACTAGTTCTTACATGAATAGTTTTGTCATCTATATATGTATTAAAAAACTTAATTAAATTTCTCCAAAATAAAAAGAAAAACATTAAAAAATAAAAAGTATTATTTTAAGATTGATTGCACACCAAAGTTGAGTTAACAAAGTTGATACAACTTACATCTTCGGATATGGTCAAATCTTACCTACGGTCCATGTAGTCTGCAAGGTGTGTTTGATACTTCTCCTATTCAACTTATTAATCCTATTTAATTTTTATATTCTTTAAATAACATTTTAATTTTGTATCTCTAATTGCTTTTAAGAAAAATTATAAAACTAAATATTAATAATTTTGTATTGAGACAAATTAAATAAGATCTCACATAACTATGCTTTTAACTTATAAATTGAATATAATACAAATTAAAATAATAAGTGAATAGTAAAAAAAATCAATTAAACTCAGATTAGTTATTACGGTGATCGCCAATGATAAGACAAAGAAAAGTACTTTTATTATTCAATCCATGCAGAACTTGTAGATTTGTTTGTGGTCTTTAGAACTCACTTTAACATTTTAAATTTAGGAAAAAAATTTCTAAAGATACGATCATAAACATATGGGTTTTAATTTTCGTTTTTTAAAGGTTTAAACTTTTGGGAGTTTTGCTTTTAAAGGTTTTTTACATTTAACCAATTGATCAAGTTTTTCTTTTCACCAAAAAGAGCTTCTCTTCCGCATCAATGACTTGTTTTTATTGGCATTATTTTAGTTCCCACCTTTTCATTTTATCAGCACCCCTGTAGGTTCATTCTGCTATCGGGTTGGGTCTGACTGGTGTCATTCGTTCGTGTATTTCGTGATCGCTTTTTCTTCGATACATGTCGATCGGTCACACTCGGTCGATCGTTAGTCACGGTCGTCTTGAAGATCGATTATTCAAGTTATCGAAGTTTGTAACCGTTCGTGTCGCTGAAGTTCGAATGAGTGTCAATCGATCTCGCTATGATCGGTTAATAATTGGTCTTCACCGTACTGATCGAAGTTCTGCATTATTTTCAAGTAGAATTCTCACGGTTACATCGATCGAGTAATTATTTCAACAAATTTAATTTATTTTAATAAACATTAATCATTTATTTTAACTCTAAATATATGAAACTATGTATTTATAAAATTTATTTTAGGAATATATTTACTTTATTAGATTAACTAATAAGATAATATAATATGAATCAATCATACTTCTATGTTCAATAATCGAAACTCTTCAATTAGAGAGAATGAAACTAATATAAACAATCTATAATTAGACTATTGTGGCCCTACACTTAGTCTATTAAAGTGAATAATTATAGTAATTATTCTAAACTAGTTATAACTAATTCTAAACTTAATTATTTATTAGATTTAATATTCCCTAATGACTATTAGATTATGAAGTTATCAAATTATTAAATTGAATAACCAAACTTGATATATTAGTTATTGATGATCGAGACAATATCAATTAAGTAATACTTACTTTTGTTTAAGGCTTTGCTTAGAGTTCAATTTCAACTAGCCCATTTATGTTAATTGAGGACTCATTTAGAGTTCGAACTCGCTTAAAGTCCTGACCTGGGTAAAATTTACGTAGTAAAGAGTTGATTGCCCAACGTCAACCCTGTAAAGGTATTTACAAGCATACATCGAAGGAAAACATAGATGAGTTGGAACTTTGAAGGAATGATAAGCTTGAGCCAATGGAAGTAAAAAGTTGGGGAAAAGAAAGTAATCCCACATTGAAAGAATATATAGTGGCAAAATAATGTGAGGTGTATAAGTAGAAGTTTGAAGTTATAAACAATTTTCCTTGAACTATTGAGTAAGGAAAACAAAATGGCTGGAAAACCAACCGTCTTAACCAAATATTTGGGCTAGTGAATTTTGATGGGGAAAAGTGCAAGTTAAGATACCGCTTATTTTGCGATCTTACATGTGCAGCTTCCAAATATTTAGATTGCTTTGACATTTTAACAATTTTTATAATAAATTAAAATTAATGATAATTGTAATGATTAATGAAATGTATTAAGAAAAATACCTAATAAAAGTAAATAAAGCAATTGGAATTAAATGAAGTTCAACCGATAGGAGTAAAATTGAGAACCAATTATTATTAATTAGATGATATTATTAATTAACCATTATTATTCAAAATGACGCAATCAAAAATAATCATTGAAGTTTGAGTCAAGTGTTAATCGATCTAATCTGAGAGGGTTTGGGCATTATTTTCGAAGTAGAATTCGCCACGGTTACTATCAATCGAAGTAAATATAATATTAATTTGCTAGTTGTTTTTAATTGATGAACAAATTCTCTTTACACAGAGAATAGTTACATTGCAAACGCTCGCTTACAAATGCTCCAATTAAAAATCGGTTCGTTAAGTCGATTTTACCCTGATCCAGCCTGCTTCAACATGATTCGAAGCCTGATATGACTCGGCTGGCCATTATTAGGTTCGTAATCTCTGCTAATGGTTATGTGCTGCTTATAAAAATCGTATACAGCTCGGGCTTTTCCGCTTTGCTGTCAACCTGCTCGTATAATTTCGGCCTGATAATGTTGTTCGATAAACCCAAAAGGAACACAATTTCGGTCGATTTACTTTCTGCCTCGTCGATTTTCTTCGGATCACTTTTGAACAGCTCTAGTCACACCCCCATATATTTAAAATTGCATAATTTCCCCTGCATAAATTTCGAAATCAGAAACTCGGAACTAAAACAAGTTAAAAGTAATAATCGAACAACAATGGCGAACCAAAACGAACCTCAATAATGATTCGATAACTTAAATTAATCGATTCAAAATTTTCAAAAATGAGAATCGCACAAAACGTGCGATTGGACCATGGTACAAAATCACGTTTTGTGCAATTGTACCATTGTCCAATCGCACGTTTTGTGCGATTCTACCATGGTGCAAAAGCACAAAACGTGCGATTGTACCTGGGTATTTCTTTTGAATTTAATTATTTATTGTTTTGTAATTATTTAATTTATTATATTTTAATTTTTTTATATTTTTTATTTTTAATTACTTAATTAGTTGTTAAAAATTAATTTTATATTTGAAGGACTTTGAAAACTTAGGAGATAACGTAGATTACTCTGATAGATTTGTTACGAATATGAATTTGATTCTGTAGATGAATTACATAGTTGGGCTGATGAGATAGCATTAGCCATTGGTTTTCAATTTACACGTGCTTCATATAAACGTAAGGAAGGTACTTAAGGTGTCATAGATATGGTAATATTAGGGGTGATTTGTAAAACCTAGATAATGCTGCTAGACCTGGTTCTAGAAGTAGTGCTTGTGGTTGTAAATTTATGATAATAGGAAGTAGTTGTCCCAGCGAAAAAGGAAGACATAACCACTTGTTCGTTGTATATAGAGATGGGCAAGTACGAGCAAATAGGATGAATGTAGATATTAGGCAGCATATATGAGATCTTACTGCAACTGGCATGCAACCAGCCTTGAGAATGACGTCAATTAGAAGGAACTTTCCTGGTTTTTATGCTAGTATGAATCAAATCTACAATATAAGACAGGCATTGAGGAGGGAAGAGATGGATGGTAGGACTCTCTTCAACATTGTCTTTATTTAGCCCACGTAAAATAATTATTTTGTTTTTGGACATATTTGGATAGTGACTGGAAGTTGACTAGGTTATTAATTGCAAACCCCACATCCATCCAGATGATACATGATGTAGCCCAAAGTTGTGTTCTATAAACACAACGCACAACACAAATAAGCCAAAGTGGCCCTTTGGCAAATATTAGAATGACGCCAACAAATCACAACTTTTGGTTAGCGCTCGCTTGATCGCGAAGAGGCGCATGTCTTATTCTCTGGTGCAGGTCGAGAGATATTTACTAGTAGCTGTGCCTAATGTTATCGCCACAGACAGAAACGAGGGTTTATCTGCAGCTATTCGTGATGTCTATCCAGGTAAAAAGGTTATATTGATACATTATTTTTGATTTTTTTACCATGTATATATGTTTTAAATTTAATTTCAGTTTAATGTAGATTCACGTTATTTACTATGCGATGGTATATGAAATGATGCTGAGAACATGGTAGACAAGCTATGTGGGAAGAAACCAACAGGATGTGTTTCGATCAATCAAAATGGAACCCTTGTTAACAGATGATGATCAAGAATTCGAAAAAGGGGATGGATCGATCTACTGGTCAACAAGGAATAATAGGTCGCGCATTATTTGGTCGGGACATGGATTCCCTCAGTGGAGAAATTCTAGGCGTATGGACGAATGATGTATGTACTTTGGTAACCATACTACCAAGGAGTTGAAAGCCAAGACTTTTCCTTCAAGTACTATCTTGTAATCTGCAATGTACTCATTTCGATACCCTCTTCAAAAAGGCACACGCACAAATAACGAATCAGCAGGCCAGGATACGACAAGCTCTACAGGAATCCATGGCTACGGTTCCAAGACGCAAACGAAGAAGTTCATGCAAACGCCGTTGACAAAGAGTACCTTTTGGACAACATTAAGTACTGAGGCCGAAGAAGACGCAAACGAAGAAGTTCGACATGCAAACGCCGTTGACAAAGAGTACTTTCAATCCTTGGTCGATGAAGTATTAAAGGCCGATCCCGCAGTTATTAGACGCATGTCTCAGCTTTTATGACGTTCAATGTCCCTTGAAACGGAAACACATAGAGAGCAATACGCACACCTTTGTCTGTCACCGGACGAGGTGGAGAATGCTATATACAGGATTGGTGGACATATGAATGGACCAGCTAGGTTCGAACATTGGTCGGACGCTCTAAATTTGTATGCTGCAGTAACGTTTCTCAACGTTGCCATAGCGTATTAAGGTTCTGCCGACGGTAATCCACTGTATAATTGGTTAATTCTTCTACATAGAAGAACAGGGGGAACATATGGCGTGAATAAACTTGTACATATTCTTTGGGTGAACCGAAATCATTATGTTCAACTTTTAACGCACGATGATACATCTGCACTGCCGCCAGTTCAGGTTAATTGGAGAGAAGCAGCTGACATTACATGTAGAGATTTAGAGATACAGTATCACAGTAGGATATCACTTTGGAATAGGCTGCGTGGGGTACAGAGTCAACAACGTAATAATACCCCTGAAGATGCAATCAACTTAGGTAGTCCGTAGTTAGATTTCTTTTATTGTATTTAATTAGATTCATGTTATTGTATTTAATTAGAGGTCTTTTATTGTACTTGATTAGAAGTACATAAATCTGCTTGTTTTTTCCTTGATTTATTTAATTAACAATAAAGAAATAACACCGATGCAGATGCAGTTAACGTAACTTTCAATTAGCATAATAATTAAACGAGTTCACCCAAATAAAAATACAGATACTGTTCAACAAATAAACATAAAACTACTGAGGGCCTTGCCCCTTATACTCTTGCCATTCGGTAAATAAATCTCTTAGTTCATCCAAATACAAATTAGCAACACGTCAATCCCGAGGCAAACCAATCATCAACATTTCCCATCCCAATTAGTGGAGCGATATGAAATAACCTTGGTGGTCTCGGAGGAGGGACGAGAATAGCCTGATAAAACCAAGCGCCGGACGTCCTCTTAGGAAAATACCCTCGACATATCAAAACAGTGATACCCCGAGAAGGCGATGCGGTGCTCATTCAAGAAACCGCTGCGTAATTATTGTATGGAGTCCACTCTACATGCTTAAGACAAAAGCAACATAAACAACATAATATAAAATTACAATAACCAACGAAAAGATGTATGTGGTCATGTACAAAGCCCGTGACTGCCATAGAGTCCAAAGATACTCCTACGCCTCACCGCTAAGGTCCCTAGTTGGCTTTTGCAGGGACCACATCTCCGCTCTGGTCTTATTACGCATATTAGCTAGGTGAGGATGGGGGCGAAAGGACGGGAAGTACTCGTATATCCATGTTCCGAATAAGTTCGATAAAGCCGCTATAGTCCCGGCAAATCCCTTACCGCCATACCCGGCTTATATAGGTACGCCAGCCAGTCACAAGACACGCTTTATCTCATCCCGACAACAACTATAGGGTGCGGTCGCATCCCAATTATACTCTTATCGATCAGTAGTGTCGAACCCACAATAGCCATATAGTATGCAGAAGTCTGCGTGTCCAACGATTGAGAACAGTGGCACAGCTCTAAGATCTATCCAACGTTTATGCTGTCGTTAATGAAGAACCCCTTTCTCCGCAACTCAAACATCGACTCCCCAAAGAGACCGACTGCACTCCATCTTCCATTCGGTCGTAGGATCAGCAGTGAGCACCATCAAGACTCAAGTCACGAGGGGGATGGGAGCAACTCGCTCAAGATGAGAGATGTGTCACCCCTAAGACTGGAAGCTTGGTTGACATTCAACGCTCACATCCAAATTTTGCTGGGAGACTAGAAATGTGAGACGGGTTGTGTACAAATGGTTTCAACCAATTTATGTCTGACAACAATATTCATGTTGCCCGTAATACTAACTCCATACAACCTTCCCCTTGATGTGAATGAAAACAATACATGTTCTTAATCTGATCATCCCGTCCCAACAATCCTAAACATAAGATTGACCTCACTACTACGCTGATACATGAGTTAAAGCCGTCTGGAAAGATGGGATCCAGACATACGACGTGTCTAAGAGGCAGAACTTTTAGCTTTGTGCTGCTTTGATGTGGACAATCAACGACTTTCTAGCTTATTTGATGATGCTCGGGGTGAAGTACATCCGGCGCGGCATCGCTTGTCCGTACTGCATGGATGAATCCAAAGCCGTCTATCTAAGACACAACAGAAAAGTGAGTTGGTTTGACTCACATAGGAGATTTTTAGATAGTAGGCACCCCTAACCGCAAAAATCGGATACATTTCAGCTGTGGAGCTGTTGAGAAGGATGTTAGGCCCGACATACGTACGGGAAATGAGCTTTTAGAGGAGTTGGATTGTTTTGGCTTTTTACGGGTTTTTGAAGACGATGCAAATGAGTACAACAAAGAAATCAGTAAATATTGTGTTGGATGGAAGAAGAAAAGCATTTTTTGGGATCTACCGTACTGGAGCACGAACATGATCCGTCACAACCTTGACGTGATGCACATTGAGAAGAACTTATTTGATAATATTTTCAATACATTAATGTGTGTGCCGGGGAAAACTAAGGATCGCCTCAAGTCACGTCAAGATTTAGCCGAAGCCTCGCATCCCATCTGAATTCGATCGCTTGGTTCTACCATCCCTAAGGCCACATACACACTAAAGAGACAACAAATGGCTGTCCTTCTAGAGTGTCTTAAAACTCTAAGATTTCCAGATGGGTATGTGTCAAATTTGGCCAGGAACATCGACATGGCTAAACATCAGATATTTAGAAGTCTTACTTCTTTGAAGATTTATGATTGTCATGTGTTCATGCAGCGACTAATTCCCATAGCATTTTGGGAGTTCGCCAGAAAGTATGGGAAGCGTTATGAAATGTGACTTAATCGCAAAGTACGAACCAAATCTAAACATAGAGCAGGTTGGGTTGGACAAACACATTGCAGTGGTGCTCTGTAAGTTAGAGACTATATTTCCTCCAACATTCTTCGATGTCATGGAACATCAATTCGTGCACTTAATCGCAAAGTACGAACCAAATCTAAACATAGAGCAGGTTGACCATGTGGTCCAAAACCAATTTGCACGTTGGTTTAAACAGATTGTATGTACACGTTTAACATCGTAATTTTGAATGTAAATAGTATTACAGACTAAGTTTGAATTATTGATAATGTGCAGTCTAGGGACAGGTGTCTTGATGGTGTAGAGAATGTCGACATTATAAAGGACCTCGCCGAGGGACCTTTGAAGAAGGCACGTCACTATGATGTTTGTTACGTGAATGGATATAGATTTCCCACTATCTCCCATTCCGCAAAAAAGAAATCTACTGAAAACAGCGGGGTGTGCGTGAAATCTGATGATAATAGTCCGGATTAAACAGACTTGTATGGAAAGTTAGAGAACATTATTGAGCTCGAGTATCAAGCACTTCCAATTAAATGGGTCACACTATTCAAATGTCAATGGTTTGATCAGACTACCACCGGATGGTACGAGAATCCATCCGCGTTACAAGCTGGTTGACGTTCATATAGGTCGATCGTATAGAAAGTACGATCCTTTTGTGCTAGCAAGTCAAGCTTCCCAAGTGTATTATCTACCTTATCCCAATTTAAGGCAAAACATGAAAGATTGGCGAGCTGTTTGCAAAGTCAGATCAAAGCACTTCGAGGAAACCGCTTTCCAACTGGAAGAGAAATCACCGGATTTTATGGTCAATGAAGATGCTTCAAAGGAAATAGTTCAACCGTTGCGTGATCCAACTGGTGATTTGTTAGTGCCAGACGAAATGGTTGATGATGTCGATGAAAATGAAGACACCGACGAAGATCTTGTATTATCGGACGACGATGGCGTCGATGACAATTATGTAACGCAATAAATACTTTGTTATCCACTATTTTTTTTACTCGTGTGTTTATGTAATTTCCGTTATTTTTAAAGTTAGTCAAATTTTCAATTTTAATTATAAATTAATTATAATTTTATTATTTTTTGTTTTAACTAAATTAATAATTTAAATTAAAAATGAAAAACAAATTTTTAATTAATAATAATAATATTATTATTTAAATTATTTAATAATAATACTAAATTAAAAAATAATAATATTAAATAATAAAACACAAAAACTGAAAATGAAAAAGGCGCGTTTTTTTAAAACATACCGACTAAATTGCGACAAGGTTATACTAGGTAGTTAGTCGGTATTTTGAACTTTTAGCGTGTTCAAGAAGCTTCACTGGCAAGTTAGATGCGTTGGGAAGGTAAATCAGCTTTTCAGTTTACCGACTAAATTGCGACAAGTTTGTAGTCGGTATTTAGTCGGTATTCTGAAAAGTTAATTTACCTTCCCAATGCCCATTGGAAAGTAACTGAGTGCATTAAGTGTGGGGGTTGGATCAGTAAAAGATGTCACCGACTAGACGTTAGTCGGTGTTTAGTCGGAAAATATGCAATATAATTAATTAAATACAAAATTTTTTCACCAGAAAAAACGAATTCCTTTCTTCTAACCCTAACTCTCTTCCTTTCTCTCATCTCCTCCTTAACTCCGATAGCCTTTATTCAACATTTACTATAACTTCTTCATCTCTGACGGCATTTTGGGCATAACTCCGACCATCCCCGACTACTATATTGCCTACTACTCTCCGACGGTGCAAGGTTAGTCTTCTTTTTAACTTTTTTTTTGTTTATTTGGATTATTTTATGAATTTTGGGGTTGTTTTTGTATGATTTTCGAACATGAATATTACTTGATTTTTTTACATGTTTTATTGTTCATTAAAAATAATCTATGAATATGTTTTTTTACATGTTTTATTGTTCATTTTCGAATTTTTTTGGTTAAATTTCAAACCTTTTGGTTTTTTTTTTTTAGTATTGTTATGTAGTTTTTCGACATACTTAGGGTTAATTTCTAATTTTTCGAATTTTTTGGGTTAAATTCGACATTTATTACATGAATTTTTTACAAGAATTTTGGGGTTTCGTTCTATGGTTTTCGTTCGTTATTACAAGTTTTTGTATGTAACTTTTGCTGTTTTTTAAGTTAAATTTCGAATCTTTTGGGGTTTAATCTTTGATTATTAGTATGCTTTTATTTTTTTTTCTTCTGATTTTTGTATGATTTCGTGATTTAAGAAATGTTCTTGGGAATTTTCTGATATTTGTATGATTTCGTGGTTAATTAAGAAATGTTCTTAGGAATTTTCTGATTTTTGTATGATTTCGTATGATTTCGTGATTAAATTAATTATTTTCGTGATTAAGTAATAATGAGTTAACAGCATGAACATGTCAAATTAATTATTAATTTGTTAGTTTTTTTTATTCAAGAACATGTTAATGATTTTTGTTAATTTATTTTATTAAGCATGCCTCGAATGAGAAATAGTCGTGGACAAATGATTGACCCAAAAACCGGTCAACCGTATGAGTCGTACAATGACCATCCGGAAATAAACCTCCCCATTCGTCCCTCCCAACCTCAGCCTCAACCTCGAACACGTTTCGACTCTCAACCCATAGCCCAACGACCTCAACCCCTTGGTTTGACGCATTCTCAACCTACTCCGGGTTTAGAGGATCATTATTTGAGGTTGGAGTTTATGAGGGATGCGTGGGTCACTCCCTCGCCAGTGACGTCACGTGCTTCGGTAAGTCAGGCTAGGACACTGGAGTGTGACACCGCGCAGGTGGCCGCCGCACGATGAGCCTTCCCCTGCGACGTCGCATCCACGACCACCCCTACCATGGATGCCTGATAATTCTGGGTACGTATTATTATTTGTTGCATTCTGATATTTATATGCATTCCAAAAACTAATTATAAATTGTTTATTTATGAAGGTTTGCCACAGACGATGGCAACCAATTATCCACGTCCATCTGTAGGTCCTTTGAGGCCTACCAAGATCCTAATAGATGGGCACGGAGGCATCTAGATTGACAATTGATCGATTTCTATTGACAATAATTTCAAGTAAGGAACCTTGACTTCATGATTTATTTGATTGACTTTTGATTGACTTGCTTTTTTTACAAATATTAATTGATTTTGTTGGTTTAGAAACAATGATCTTGGGATCCTTCAATCACTCCCTTAGTGTACGCACACTGGGAGAAGAGGGCTAAGCTAAGGTACAAGGATATCATTTTTACTCATAGGAAAGCCTTTGAGAAAAATAATGAGTACAAGCCCAGCTGGGTGTCTAGGGAGATTTGGGAACGATGGGTTGGTTTTTGGAGGTCCGATGAGTTCCAATCCAGTCGTTCCAGAGGTAGGAGGAACCATCGCCGGGGGGAGGAAGAGGATGCGGCTGAAGTCACCCATACAAGCGACTCGGTATCTACGCACAGGTTGTTGCGCATTTCTCTATACATATTTCAAATTCTACAATTTGCTTTACTTACTTTATACACACATCGACCAACCATTGTTGAAATTCATTGCAGGAGCAAGAGCAACAACGGACGCCCCTTTCTTATGAGTTGTTTCTACACACTTATAAGGTGCGCACAAAGGACGGGTTGCAATGGGTCAACGAAAAGTCCAAGGCCATAAGTGTAAGTTTAATCTCTTATCTATATTATTTTTCAGTGAACATTGAAACGTAGCTTAGGTTTTGGTAGGTTAGATATTTGGTATGTTACCTATTTTAGAACATTCATTAGGATATTTGATATTGGATTTTGAGGAAATGTTGGTATGTTAGCTATTTTGGAACATTCATTAGGATATTTGATATTGGATTTTGAGGAAATGCTGGTTTCATAGCTATTTTCGAAGTAGATATAAATTTTATCAATATTGGTTTATATTTCGGGGTTTATTTATTTTGGTTTTGTTAGTTTACAAAGGAAAATCTACCGAAATTTTCTTAGAATTTATTGTCTCATTGTTTCGGACGAATACAAGCGTCTTATTGTCGATCTTCCTGTTGATGCTCCTGATGCGAAGATTAACGACGCCTATTTTCAGGTCGTTAAAAACATTGAATTGTAGGAGCCCGCGAAGAAGAAGGCCTCCAAGAGAGTCTTTGGTGTTGGTGACGCAGCACAACATTATTATGCTGATGTTGTGACGCCGCAATCCCAACACTAGCCCCCCCCCCCCCCCTAAATGGTGAACGAGAGGCAGGATCACCTCCAAAGGGTCCTTGACTGAGTTGAGGCTCACCTCAACCAGCACATTACGAGGGAGGAGCATGACTCCCTTTTGGAGGAGCAACGCATGTTCAAGGAAGAGGTCAACAATCTCCTCAGCTTTGTGTGACCTTGTTCCGCGAGAACCCGGCCAACCAACGTCCTCCTCCGCCTCCACCGACTGTCTGAGCCTTGTATTTTGATTTTTATGATTGAGTTTTATTTTGAAACAATTTGGGTTGTATAATATGTTACTTTAATTTGTTTGTACATTTGTTCACGTGCAAATTTTTTTTCGTGCCTATTTCATATTATCTTTATTGCGTTTTGGTTTTGTTTGATCGATAATCTAGGTTATCGATAAAATAATAAAACTGGTCAAATGTGGTCAATATCATTAACCACATTTGACCAGTTTTATTCTTTTAATATTAAATCTTTCCGACTAAATTCCGACTACGTATTAGTAGGAATTTGGTCGGAAAAATTAGCCGCCATTTCTGGTCAGGGTTAGTCAAATTTCAAAGTTTGACTTTATTGACTAATTTCCTACCAACTAATGTTCGGAAATTAGTCAGAATATACAACCGTCTTTTTTATGTCAGATGTAGTCAACATTAAGATTTGACTTTTCCGACCAATCTCCTACTAGATCTTGGTCGGAAATTAGTCGGAATAGGGAGTTAAATATTTTATTACTTTATTTTCTGAAAAATAAGAAAATTTGGATTTTTAAATATTGCGACCAAACTCCGACTACAGAGATGGTCGGTAATTAACGACTGCCAAGTGGTAGGAAAGTGGTCGGTATTGTGCAACTGAATTCCGACTAAAGTGGTTAGTTGGAATTTCGACCAAACTCCTACAAGCTCTCTGTTAGTCGGAATTCCGACTATTTTACCGACTACTTTTTATTTCCAACCAATCTGAGCCGACTACCCTGGAGTAATCGGAGTTTAGTCGGTATACTTGTATACCGACTAAACTCTGATTATTTCGGGTAATCGGAATTTTTTTTTTTTTTTTTTTTCTTTGTAGCGTATCTTGTTTCAATTTGGCTTAATTCATCCGTGTATGCTACAAACTCGAAACTAGAAACTAGAAACTACAATGCAATATACTCTTCTTAAAGTGGTACAAATAATAGTTGTAGACAATAATAAAACTGAATTAAATTGATTGATGTATCCCTCGAGGATGTTTAATTGGATTAGTCATTAGTTTTGTCCCTTTATAACCAACTCTATTTATTAATTTATACTCAAAACCGAATGTTCGAAGGAATCCAACCCTCTTCCCCCACAACTGTGAATTGTGAAATACTTCTCTGTTCATTGTGTTTGCCACAAATCTCGCAGAAATATCTTTATGGAAAACTTAAATGTCTGCAAATTTTATGGGAAGAAAGTAAAGCAACATACAAAAGCTTGCATTCCATGTAAAATCCATTAACATGTGAACATTTCTTGTAAAACACAGTTGTCCATTAGTATTCAAAATATGCGATTTGGAGATATAAATTTGACCTTTATCTCTCTCTCTCTGTGATTGTGCTTTTAACAGTTGTTCTTCCATTAATTTTGCTATTGTGTAATGACCCCAATAAAAGGTTTTTCAAGTATACTAGGATTATACTCGTACTATGCACGGTTAGGGTTCATTTTTATTTTTTACATATTATATCGGTTCATAACATGTAGGACATTTTACAAAATTTAGCAAAGTCCTTATATAGAACCTTTTACTACTTCTTGGATATGCATGATAATTATCAATTAATATCATAGTGATAAACTTGAAAAGATATTGTGATTAGATATTCCTTCCTAAATTGGATGCTAGAATTAAATCTCAGAATGGTATACTGAAATCGGTGAACTCATATGTTCACTACAAGAAACCTAGGCTTTAGTGGCATATGTTTTAGGATTTAGTGGCATTTGTAGATGCCACTAAAGGTTGTCGCGACATTTAGACAAATGTCACTAGATCTTATGTCGCGAAAGCTAATAGTAGCATTTGAGTTTATGCCACTATAACTTTCAAAAAATGCCACTAAAGCCTTATATCCAAACCAAATGTCTTGCCCCTCTTTTCTTCCAATAACATGTTTAATCATGCTTTGATTGAATTTATAAAACTAATTGTGGCAAAATATTTTCCTTTCAATTTAGATAACATCAAAGATTCATATTACAATCACATTAAGGTTCACTATACAAACTCTTAATATTTGTCAAGAATGTCATATATTCAAAAAACATAAAACTTCATAGATTGATATGGTGTACTCCCAGCATCTTTAGTCTCTAAGGTTAGAAAAATGGAACTTGAGCAAAAAAGATCGTCTACTATCTGCATCCCTTTGAGGTTAGAAAAATGAAACTTGAGCAAAAAAGATCGTCTACTATCTGCATCCCTTTGAGGTTAGAAAAATGAACAACTGCATAGGTTTGAAAAAAATAAGTCATTAGTAGCATCTTACTCAATTGAAAAATAAGGCACATAATTTAAAAACACAATTGTCAGTATTATATAAATATGAAAGGAGCAATTGAATGTACCTTAATCATATATTATAGTCTTCAAAAATTCTTCTAGCAAAAACCACCTCCTTTAACATTTTTATCTCATTATACATCATAGCTTGAGCATTTTTCCTTTTTTAAATTTTTTTTCTTCAACAAACACTCCATTTTTTTCTGTACATACATCATGATCATCTTCAAAGTAGGTTTTGTCTTGAACATGAGAGAGAAACTTAAAAGGTTTTGGAATTCTTCCGACACCACGAACTTGATTATTTCTTTCTGGGCCTATGACTACATTCAACACTTGTGAATAGACATCACCCTCCCATACAACACTTCTATTAGTTTCCTCAACACCATTTGGAAGTTGACTTAGCTTTACTATAATCATATCTTATATATGAAGCATGAAGTAATATCAGAGCCTAGTAAACTAACATCAAAAAATATATAAGTACAAACTACAAACTAATTGGGTTAGATGGGAGTTTGGTTAATTGTTCTTAGACAACTATAATGTTTAAACACTAAAATAATGAAAAGTAATGCGCTTTCTTACCGCAGCTTGCCTAGATTTTTCATCCATTGGTGCATTTGCAATCTTACGCTCTGAATGGGTATCCAAGTAAACAATTGCTCTTGAAGGTAAAACCCCATCCACAGCCTTATACCAAAACAAGTTATATATATTTCATTAAGCTTCGTACAATAGATAATCTTTAAAATAGTATTCATTATTATACAAGAGATGTAGCCACTTAAAATGTACCTTCTCATCAGCCTACATTTCAATCACAATTTCGAATCCAACAAGCAATTTTTTTGATAATCAAACATAAGAAATTAAAATGAGTTCTAAAAATTACCTTCCTCGCGTACTAGTTGTGAATCTCACATACAAATAATCAACACCAAAAAGCAGTCAGCTCTCAGATAATAATCAACACCAAAAACGATCTTGTACAAGCTGAGAACAAGTAATCAGATAATCAGATAAAAATAATTGAATTTGAGTGAAGAAGATACATAATGTAGCTCAAAAAACAAATGAAAACACAAGTTGCGGAGCAAATAACGACTTACCGCAAGATGGAAATTGATATTGCTGATATTCTGTAGATAATGCCCTTGTCTTACTGAAATTTCTAATAATCAGATGATGTCTATGGAGCTATTCGATCTTGAAGATGAATTTCTAGTAATTGAGTTTTCGATTTGCGATCTCAGATTTTCAATCATGAAGATGAATCTCTATGCCGATTCATTTCTAATAATCAGATGATGTCTATGGAGCTATTCGATCTTGAAGATGAATTTCTAGTAATTTAGATTTTCGATTCGCGAGCTCAGATCTTGAAGATGAAATTGGGACTTAGGAGATGAAAGTAGAAGTAGAAGATGAATCAATTGATTTCTGATATTCTGTAGAAGATGAATTACTGAGATTTTCGATTTGCGAGTTCAGATTATCCTACCGGCCCCATTATCGGTGCTAAGTAGAAGATAATGATCCATTTGAGACTTAGGAGATGAAAGTAGAAGTAGAAGATGAAGTAGAATATGAATTACTGAAATGTGAATACTAAAAAGTATTAGTATACATTTGTGAGCTCTCAGCTCTTTATTAATATTAAAAAATATTTAAAATGATTGATTTCCTTTTTTAAAATATTGAAAAATAAGTGAACAATTTATTTTCTAGCTAGATTTTCATAAGGCCATTGTTTTCTAAAAGGTAAAATTGATTGATTTCTTTCTTTGTTTTTTTAGCATTTAGTAGCAAACACTAAAACTTTGATTTAGTGGCATTTTAATCAAATGCCACTAAATATATGTCACTAAAGATTAAATTTGTTGTAGTGGTTCTTGATAACAATTGAAAGTAGTAGTAAATGAAAAATCTTTAATTTTATACCATATAATGTTGTTACATGTGTTTTGTTTATATATTACATATTATGAGTATCTTTGATGTTTCTTTTGTTGAAAATTTATAATAGACAATTGAAAGTAGTAGTAAACTAACATCAAAAAATATATAAGTACAAACTACAAACTAATTGGGTTAGATGGGAGTTTGGTTAATTGTTCTTAGACAACTATAATGTTTAAACACTAAAATAATGAAAAGTAATGTGCTTTTCTTACCAGCTTGCCTAGATTTTCATTTGCAATCTTACGCTCGAATGGGTATCCAAGTAAACAATTGCTCTTGAAGGTAAAACCCCATCCACAGCCTTATACCAAAACAAGTTATATATATTTCATTAAGATTCGTACAATAGATAATCTTTAAAATAGTATTCATTATTATACAAGAGATGTAGCCACTTAAAATGTACCTTCTATCACCTACATTTCAATCACAATTTCGAATCCAACAAGCAATTTTTTGATAATCAAACATAAGAAATTAAAATGAGTTCTAAAATTACCTTCCTCGCATACTAGTTGTGAATCTCACATACAAATAATCAACACCAAAAGCGTCGACTCTCGGATAATAATCAACACCAAAACGATCTTGTACAAGCGAGAACAAGTAATCGGATAATCGGATAAAAATAATTGAATTTGAGTGAAGAAGATACATAATGTAGCTCAAAAAACAAATGAAAACACAAGTTGCGGAGCAAATACGACTCTACAAGATGGAAATTGATATTGCGATATTCACGAGATAATGCCCTTGTCTTCTGAAATTTCTAATAATCAGATGATGTCTATGGAGCTATTCGATCTTGAAGATGAATTTCTAGTAATTTAGATTTTCGATTCGCGAGCTCAGATCTTGAAGATGAAATTGGGACTTAGGAGATGAAAGTAGAAGTAGAAGATGAATCAATTGATTTCTGATATTCTGTAGAAGATGAATTACTGAGATTTTCGATTTGCGAGTTCAGATTATCCTACCGGCCCCATTATCGGTGCTAAGTAGAAGATAATGATCCATTTGAGACTTAGGAGATGAAAGTAGAAGTAGAAGATGAAGTAGAATATGAATTACTGAAATGTGAATACTAAAAAGTATTAGTATACATTTGTGAGCTCTCAGCTCTTTATTAATATTAAAAAATATTTAAAATGATTGATTTCCTTTTTTAAAATATTGAAAAATAAGTGAACAATTTATTTTCTAGCTAGATTTTCATAAGGCCATTGTTTTCTAAAAGGTAAAATTGATTGATTTCTTTCTTTGTTTTTTTAGCATTTAGTAGCAAAAAAAATAAATGTCACTATATATGCCACTAAAACTTTGATTTAGTGGCATTTTAATCAAATGCCACTAAATATATGTCACTAAAGATTAAATTTGTTGTAGTGGTTCTTGATAACAATTGAAAGTAGTAGTAAATGAAAAATCTTTAATTTTATACCATATAATGTTGTTACATGTGTTTTGTTTATATATTACATATTATGAGTATCTTTGATGTTTCTTTTGTTGAAAATTTATAATAGACAATTGAAAGTAGTAGTAAACTAACATCAAAAAATATATAAGTACAAACTACAAACTAATTGGGTTAGATGGGAGTTTGGTTAATTGTTCTTAGACAACTATAATGTTTAAACACTAAAATAATGAAAAGTAATGTGCTTTCTTACCGCAGCTTGCCTAGATTTTTCATTTGCAATCTTACGCTCTGAATGGGTATCCAAGTAAACAATTGCTCTTGAAGGTAAAACCCCATCCACAGCCTTATACCAAAACAAGTTATATATATTTCATTAAGATTCGTACAATAGATAATCTTTAAAATAGTATTCATTATTATACAAGAGATGTAGCCACTTAAAATGTACCTTCTCATCAGCCTACATTTCAATCACAATTTCGAATCCAACAAGCAATTTTTTTGATAATCAAACATAAGAAATTAAAATGAGTTCTAAAAATTACCTTCCTCGCGTACTAGTTGTGAATCTCACATACAAATAATCAACACCAAAAAGCAGTCAGCTCTCAGATAATAATCAACACCAAAAACGATCTTGTACAAGCTGAGAACAAGTAATCAGATAATCAGATAAAAATAATTGAATTTGAGTGAAGAAGATACATAATGTAGCTCAAAAAACAAATGAAAACACAAGTTGCGGAGCAAATAACGACTTACCGCAAGATGGAAATTGATATTGCTGATATTCTGTAGATAATGCCCTTGTCTTACTGAAATTTCTAATAATCAGATGATGTCTATGGAGCTATTCGATCTTGAAGATGAATTTCTAGTAATTGAGTTTTCGATTTGCGATCTCAGATTTTCAATCATGAAGATGAATCTCTATGCCGATTCATTTCTAATAATCAGATGATGTCTATGGAGCTATTCGATCTTGAAGATGAATTTCTAGTAATTTAGATTTTCGATTCGCGAGCTCAGATCTTGAAGATGAAATTGGGACTTAGGAGATGAAAGTAGAAGTAGAAGATGAAGTAGAATATGAATTACTGAAATGTGAATACTAAAAAGTATTAGTATACATTTGTGAGCTCTCAGCTCTTTATTAATATTAAAAAATATTTAAAATGATTGATTTCCTTTTTTAAAATATTGAAAAATAAGTGAACAATTTATTTTCTAGCTAGATTTTCATAAGGCCATTGTTTTCTAAAGGTAAAATTGATTGATTTCTTTCTTTGTTTTTAGCATTTAGTAGCAAAAAATGTCACTATATATACTAAATTTGATTTAGTGGCATTTTAATCAAATCCACTAAATATATGTCACAAAGATAAATTTTTGTAGTGTTCTTGATAACAATTGAAAGTAGTAGTAAATGAAAATCTTTAATTTTATACCATATAATGTTGTTACATGTTTTGTTTATATATTACATATTATGAGTATCTTTGATGTTTCTTTGTTGAAAATTTATAATGACAATGAAAGTAGTAAAACTAACATCAAAAATATATAAGTACAAACTACAAACTAATTGGGTAGATGGGAGTTTGGTTAATTGTCTTAGACAACTATAATGTTTAAACACTAAAATAATGAAAAGTAATGTGTTTCTTACGACTTGTAGATTTTTATTTATTACGCTCAATGGGTATCCAGAAACAATGCTCTTGAAGTAAAACCCCATCCAAACTTATACCAAAACAAGTTATATATATTTCATTAAGATTGAAATAGATAATCTAAAATAGTATCATTATTATACAAGAGATGTAGCACTAAAATGTACTTCTCATATACATTTCAATACAATTTCAATCCAACAAGCAATTTTTGATAATCAAACATAGAAATTAAATGAGTTCTAAAATTACCTTCCTCGACTAGTGGAATCTACATACAATAACACCAAAGCAAACTCGATAATAATCACCAAAACGACTTGAAAGCGAGAACAAGTAACGATAATCGATAAAATAATTGAATTTGAGTGAAGATACATAATGAGCTCAAAACAAAGCACAAGTTCGGAGCAAATAACATTTACAAGATGGAAATTGATATTGCGATATTCAGATACCCTTTCTTACGAAATTTCAATAATGATGATGCTATGGAGCTATTGATCTGAAGATGAATTCTAGTAATTGAGTTTTCGATTTGATCTCGATTTCAATCATGAAGATGAATCTCTGCCATTCATTTTTAATCGATGATGTCTATGGAGCTATTCGATCTGAAGATGAATTTCTAGTAATTTAGATTTTCGATGGACTCGATCTTGAGAGAATTGGGCTTAGGATGAAAGTAGAAGTAGAAGATGAAGTAGAATATGAATTACTGAAATGTGAATACTAAAAAGTATTAGTATACATTTGTGAGCTCTCAGCTCTTTATTAATATTAAAAAATATTTAAAATGATTGATTTCCTTTTTTAAAATATTGAAAAATAAGTGAACAATTTATTTTCTAGCTAGATTTTCATAAGGCCATTGTTTTCTAAAAGGTAAAATTGATTGATTTCTTTCTTTGTTTTTTTAGCATTTAGTAGCAAAAAAAATAAATGTCACTATATATGCCACTAAAACTTTGATTTAGTGGCATTTTAATCAAATGCCACTAAATATATGTCACTAAAGATTAAATTTGTTGTAGTGGTTCTTGATAACAATTGAAAGTAGTAGTAAATGAAAAATCTTTAATTTTATACCATATAATGTTGTTACATGTGTTTTGTTTATATATTACATATTATGAGTATCTTTGATGTTTCTTTTGTTGAAAATTTATAATAGACAATTGAAAGTAGTAGTAAACTAACATCAAAAAATATATAAGTACAAACTACAAACTAATTGGGTTAGATGGGAGTTTGGTTAATTGTTCTTAGACAACTATAATGTTTAAACACTAAAATAATGAAAAGTAATGTGCTTTCTTACCGCAGCTTGCCTAGATTTTTCATTTGCAATCTTACGCTCTGAATGGGTATCCAAGTAAACAATTGCTCTTGAAGGTAAAACCCCATCCACAGCCTTATACCAAAACAAGTTATATATATTTCATTAAGATTCGTACAATAGATAATCTTTAAAATAGTATTCATTATTATACAAGAGATGTAGCCACTTAAAATGTACCTTCTCATCATCTACATTTCAATCACAATTTCGAATCCAACAAGCAATTTTTTTGATAATCAAACATAAGAAATTAAAATGAGTTCTAAAAATTACCTTCCTCGCGTACTAGTTGTGAATCTCACATACAAATAATCAACACCAAAAAGCAGTCAGCTCTCAGATAATAATCAACACCAAAAAGATCTTGTACAAGCTGAGAACAAGTAATCAGATAATCAGATAAAAATAATTGAATTTGAGTGAAGAAGATACATAATGTAGCTCAAAAAACAAATGAAAACACAAGTTGCGGAGCAAATAACGACTTACCGCAAGATGGAAATTGATATTGCTGATATTCTGTAGATAATGCCCTTGTCTTACGAAATTTCTAATAATCGATGATGTCTATGGAGCTATTCGATCTTGAAGATGAATTTGGGACTTAGGAGATGAAAATTGGGACTTAGGAGATGAAAGTAGAAGTAGAAGATGAATCAATTGATTTCTGATATTCTGTAGAAGATGAATTACTGAGATTTTCGATTTGCGAGTTCAGATTATCCTACCGGCCCCATTATCGGTGCTAAGTAGAAGATAATGATCCATTTGAGACTTAGGAGATGAAAGTAGAAGTAGAAGATGAAGTAGAATATGAATTACTGAAATGTGAATACTAAAAAGTATTAGTATACATTTGTGAGCTCTCAGCTCTTTATTAATATTAAAAAATATTTAAAATGATTGATTTCCTTTTTTAAAATATTGAAAAATAAGTGAACAATTTATTTTCTAGCTAGATTTTCATAAGGCCATTGTTTTCTAAAAGGTAAAATTGATTGATTTCTTTCTTTGTTTTTTTAGCATTTAGTAGCAAAAAAAATAAATGTCACTATATATGCCACTAAAACTTTGATTTAGTGGCATTTTAATCAAATGCCACTAAATATATGTCACTAAAGATTAAATTTGTTGTAGTGGTTCTTGATAACAATTGAAAGTAGTAGTAAATGAAAAATCTTTAATTTTATACCATATAATGTTGTTACATGTGTTTTGTTTATATATTACATATTATGAGTATCTTTGATGTTTCTTTTGTTGAAAATTTATAATAGACAATTGAAAGTAGTAGTAAACTAACATCAAAAAATATATAAGTACAAACTACAAACTAATTGGTTAGATGGGAGTTTGGTTAATTGTTCTTAGAAACTATAATGTTTAAACACTAAAATAATGAAAAGTAATGTGCTTTCTTACAGACTTGCCTAGATTTTCATTTTGAATCTTACCTGAATGGGTATCCAAGTAAACAATTGCTCTTGAAGGTAAAACCCATCCACATTTATACCAAACAAGTTATATATATTTCATTAAGATTGTACAATAGATAATCTTTAAAATAGTATTCATTATTATAAAGAGATGTAGCCACTTAAAATGTACCTTCTACCTACATTTCAATCACAATTTGAATCCAACAAGCAATTTTTGATAATCAAACATAAGAATTAAAATGAGTTCTAAAAATTACCTCCTGTACTAGTTGTGAATCTCACATACAAATAATCAACACCAAAAGGCACTCTGATAATAATCAACACCAAAACGATCTTGTACAGTAGAACAAGTAATCGATAATCGGATAAAATAATTGAATTTGAGTGAAGAAGATACATAATGTAGCTCAAAAACAAATGAAAACACAAGTTCTGGAAGCAAATACGACTTACGAAGATGGAAATTGATATTGCGAATTCTAGATAATGCCCTGTCTTCTGAAATTTCTAATAATCAGATGATGTCTATGGAGCTATTCGATCTTGAAGATGAATTTCTAGTAAGTGAGTTTTCGATTTGCGATCTGATTTTCAATCATGAAGATGAATCTCTATGATTCATTTCTAATAATCGATGATGTCTATGGAGCTATTGATCTTGAAGATGAATTTCTAGTAATTTAGATTTTTGATATGCGAGCTCGGATCTTGAAGATGAAATTGGGACTTAGGAGATGAAAGTAGAAGTAGAAGATGAATCAATTGATTTGATATTCAGAAGATGAATTAAGATTTTGATTTCGAGTTCAGTTATCCTACGCCCCATTATCGGTGCTAAGTAGAAGATAATGATCCATTTGAGACTTAGGAGATGAAAGTAGAAGTAGAAGATGAAGTAGAATATGAATTACAATCAAAAGGTAAAATTGATTGATTTCTTTCTTTGATTGATTTCTTTCTTTGTTTTTTTAGCATTTAGTAGCAAAAAAAATAAATGTCACTATATATGCCACTAAAACTTTGATTTAGTGGCATTTTAATCAAATGCCACTAAATATATGTCACTAAAGATTAAATTTGTTGTAGTGGTTCTTGATAACAATTGAAAGTAGTAGTAAATGAAAAATCTTTAATTTTATACCATATAATGTTGTTACATTGTTTTGTTTATATATTACATATTATGAGTATCTTTGATGTTTCTTTTGTTGAAAATTTATAATAGACAATTGAAAGTAGTAGTAAACTAACATCAAAAATATATAAGTACAAACTACAAACTAATTGGGTTAGATGGGAGTTTGGTTAATTGTTCTTAGACAACTATAATGTTTAAACACTAAAATAATGAAAAGTAATGTGCTTTCTTACAAACTTGTAGATTTTTCATTTGCAATCTTATTTGAATGGGTATCCAAGTAAACAATTGCTCTTGAAGGTAAAACCCATCCACACTTATACCAAAAACAAGTTATATATATTTCATTAAGATTGTATAATAGATAATCTTTAAAATAGTATTCATTATTATACAAGAGATGTAGCCACTTAAAATGTACCTTCATCATCTACATTTCAATCACAATTTCAATCCAACAAGCAATCTTGTAAAGAGAAAGCTCAAAAAACAAATGAAAACACAAGTTGCGGAGCAAATAACGACTTACCGCAAGATGGAAATTGATATTGCTGATATTCTGTAGATAATGCCCTTGTCTTACTGAAATTTCTAATAATCAGATGATGTCTATGGAGCTATTCGATCTTGAAGATGAATTTCTAGTAATTGAGTTTTCGATTTGATCTCGATTTTCAATCATGAAGATGAATCTATCTCCGATTCATTTCTAATAATCGGGTGATGTCTATGGAGCTATTGATCTTGAAGATGAATTTCTAGTAATTTAGATTTTCGATTCGACACTCGGATCTTGAAGATGAAATTGAGACTTAGGAGAAGAAAGTAGAAGTAGAAGATCAAGTAGAATAAGAATTAATGAAAAGTGAATACTAAAAACTATAAGTATAAATATGAGAGCTCTCATTTATTAATATTAAAAATATTTAAAATGATTGATTTCCTTTTTAAAATATTGAAAAATAAGTGAACAATTTATTTTCTAGCTAGATTGTGAACAATTTATTTTCTAGCTAGATTTTCATAAGGCCATTGTTTTCTAAAAGGTAAAATTGATTGATTTCTTTCTTTGTTTTTTTAGCATTTAGTAGCAAAAAAAATAAATGTCACTATATATGCCACTAAAACTTTGATTTAGTGGCATTTTAATCAAATGCCACTAAATATATGTCACTAAAGATTAAATTTGTTGTAGTGGTTCTTGATAACAATTGAAAGTAGTAGTAAATGAAAAATCTTTAATTTTATACCATATAATGTTGTTACATGTGTTTTGTTTATATATTACATATTATGAGTATCTTTGATGTTTCTTTTGTTGAAAATTTATAATAGACAATTGAAAGTAGTAGTAAACTAACATCAAAAAATATATAAGTACAAACTACAAACTAATTGGGTTAGATGGGAGTTTGGTTAATTGTTCTTAGACAACTATAATGTTTAAACACTAAAATAATGAAAAGTAATGTGCTTTCTTACCGCAGCTTGCCTAGATTTTTCATTTGCAATCTTACGCTCTGAATGGGTATCCAAGTAAACAATTGCTCTTGAAGGTAAAACCCCATCCATGACCTTATACCAAAACAAGTTATATATATTTCATTAAGATTACGTCATAATAGATAATCTTTAAAATAGTATTCATTATTATACAAGAGATGTAGCCACTTAAAATGTACCTTCTCATCAGCCTACATTTCAATCACAATTTCGAATCCAACAAGCAATTTTTTTGATAATCAAACATAAGAAATTAAAATGAGTTCTAAAAATTACCTTCTCAGTACTAGTTGTGAATCTCACATACAAATAATCAACACCAAAAAGCAGTCAGCTCTCAGATAATAATCAACACCAAAAACGATCTTGTACAAGCTGAGAACAAGTAATCAGATAATCAGATAAAAATAATTGAATTTGAGTGAAGAAGATACATAATGTAGCTCAAAAAACAAATGAAAACACAAGTTGCGGAGCAAATAACGACTTACCGCAAGATGGAAATTGATATTGCTGATATTCTGTAGATAATGCCCTTGTCTTACTGAAATTTCTAATAATCAGATGATGTCTATGGAGCTATTCGATCTTGAAGATGAATTTCTAGTAATTGAGTTTTCGATTTGCGATCTCAGATTTTCAATCATGAAGATGAATCTCTATGCCGATTCATTTCTAATAATCAGATGATGTCTATGGAGCTATTCGATCTTGAAGATGAATTTCTAGTAATTTAGATTTTCGATTCGCGAGCTCAGATCTTGAAGATGAAATTGGGACTTAGGAGATGAAAGTAGAAGTAGAAGATGAATCAATTGATTTCTGATATTCTGTAGAAGATGAATTACTGAGATTTTCGATTTGCGAGTTCAGATTATCCTAATAATGATCCATTTGAGACTTAGGAGATGAAAGTAGAAGTAGAAGATGAAGTAGAATATGAATTACTGAAATGTGAATACTAAAAAGTATTAGTATACATTTGTGAGCTCTCAGCTCTTTATTAATATTAAAAAATATTTAAAATGATTGATTTCCTTTTTAAAATATTGAAAAATAAGTGAACAATTTATTTTCTAGCTAGATTTTCATAAGGCCATTGTTTTCTAAAAGGTAAAATTGATTGATTTCTTTCTTTGTTTTTTTAGCATTTAGTAGCAAAAAAAATAAATGTCACTATATATGCCACTAAAACTTTGATTTAGTGGCATTTTAATCAAATGCCACTAAATATATGTCACTAAAGATTAAATTTGTTGTAGTGGTTCTTGATAACAATTGAAAGTAGTAGTAAATGAAAAATCTTTAATTTTATACCATATAATGTTGTTACATGTGTTTTGTTTATATATTACATACTATGAGTATCTTTGATGTTTCTTTTGTTGAAAATTTATAATAGACAAGATAAAATAAGATAAGATTGCATAAATTACTAATAATGTATTGCTCTTAACTTCATTTCTCAAACTTGTTACCTTGTCTAGTAAACTCTCACTTTGTAGTGTATTGCATTTGGGAATATGAAGAGAGGGGTTAAAAAATATAATACCTTACATTAGTTAATCATATATGAATTTGTGGGTTAGATTAATATTCATATATTAATATTAGTATGAAATTGTAGAGTTTATGTCATCACCAATTGTTATATTACAATTACAAACACTTTAAATAGAACTCTTCATTGGTTTTTTGCATTTCATTAAAAGTTGCATTGTGAACAGAACACTTGACACAACATACTTGTAAAATGCATTTTAATGACACATGGCACAAAATATTTATATCGGTATATTAGTACTTGTAAAATATTTATGCATTAGTATATTAATATGATGATAACTAATTCTTATGTCTTGCATACTTATACCCATTCATCTCACATTATTTGCTATTTTAAATCATTCTACTTATTTTGCTTCATTTTGTTTTTTTAAACATTAGCTTTTTTTAGTCTCATCTATACATTTTAACACTTTTATAATCAGATCTACACGATTTATCCTCTCTCTTCTAATCACTAAATCAAATTCAAAGAATCTCATTGAAATTGAAAATGAATCTATATCCTCATGCCTCAGCAAAAATAAATTTTGGGGGAAATGATTCTATTCAATTAATTATTCAACAAAAATGTCGATAAAATAAAAATAGAAACCCTAAGAAGTAAGAACACATCAAAGTACCAAAATATCAAGTCCATAAAAGAGAAAGAATTACGGTCCAATTGCTTATCGACTAATCCAAGGTATGTTACATCACATACAACAAAAAGAATACACTGCTTCGGGTTGATTTGAAGCTCTAAAGCAGCAAAGCAAACTCAACCCCTTTTACAAAGAAAATCAAAGATACAGAAACAAATGACTTCAGGTATTAAGTTATTCCTGAAAAAGAATTTGGGTTAGTAAATTACTCGAGGTGCTCCTTCTACAGAGTGTTTACAGATACGAACGATGCTCATTCTGGTACAAATTCAGCCATTTCGTTACTGTCTGTTAAACCCTGGCATGATCAATAAGATCTCACAGGCATATCTGAGTGTTTTCATGGAGTCCCTAGCATCCTGGAAAAAATGATGCCAGAGAGCTCAGCAATTTGCTGTTATCCATCAAACCCTCCTAGCATGATCAACGAGGTCTCAGAGACATATCTGAGTGTCGTCAAGGAGTCCCCAAGCATCCCAGAAAAAATGATGCCAGAGAACACTCTACCGCCTTTCAATTTGGTAAATATAAAATAAAAGAATAAATAACTGGGATGGGATTTTCTAAAAATGCGCTGCTCTAGTGTGTGTATCATCGACGGCTGATGTTTGCCTATTACAAACCTTCAACTCTTCTATAGAAAAGAACATAAGCGGCTGAAGTCTTTATCTTCTCCTCGTTCATATGGGAAACGTTGCTATCATCAAAGTCGTACCATTGACCGCCACCATGCTACAAGTTTATAAGGTAAATGAAAAAGTCAATTCAGTACGTTGCTCGCATCTACATTTAGAGATGCATTAAAAACTGTTACCCACCTTCTCAACCAACCCCCGGATTCATTATCAATTCTCACAACTTAGATATGATATACCATTCAGAATAGTTGGGTCACTTATAATCACTCCAGCACAATGATTCAATTCAAACATAAATCACTGATACTTTTTAAAAAGAATTTTACACGAGGACCAAAGAAACTCGTTACAATTGAAATGGGTATATGAAGAAGCAACAATTGGGATATCAATCAATTTAAATAATTTTGCAGAAAAAAATTCTTTTCCCAACCTCTAAATTCAATCAATGGAATTGGGGAACCTTTTTATGTGCATGAACAAGAAAGCTTTTCAAGAAAGACGAAACTTACATGGACAAAAGCAGTGTAATGACCACCTCCTAAGCTTCCATAGTGATTGCTGATTGCATAAAGCACATAACGACACGACGTTTGCGTATTCTTGCAAGCAATATATGTGGACAAATCAAGATTGTCAACTGGAAAGTCAACATATGTCTCCAACTTGTTCTTTGTGTATCTGCTGTATGAAAACCTCTTCAAGTGAATCACTAGAATTTCAGGGAGTCTCCAAAGATCCAACTTTTTGGTTGCTTGACGATGCTGCTTACACCCAGGGCAGTACCTGTTAGTAAAGGCAAAGAAAATCACTTTTACATCACCAGTCAAAAGGGCCAATACTGTTTAAAACAACAAACTAGAATTGCAAGGTGGTAAGTCACAAGTTTACAAGTTTAACAGTAGTTACGTAATATAAAACCTTAACCTGTGCAATGAAAACAATACCCTGAGTCAAGAGAATCACAAATTACAACACGTCAGAGCTCATAAAAATAAGCACTGAAGGTATATTGGGAAGCAGGATAGGACAAACTATAAGTACTCTCAGAAACCAAGTGAGAAGAAGCTGATAACATTAAACTCATTAAATTGCCACAGAATAACAAGTGCCACCAACAGTACAAGAGTTTGCTATGAAAGGTGAGTGTTTTCAATTATAAGATCATGCAAGCAATTACAATAACCAAAAACTCCAGGTCCAGGTTTCACTAGAAGAGGTTTCCACCAAGATTAATAAGCAAAGGGTTTCATTACTGAACCATATTTGGGTCACTATCTTTTATTATTAAAACGAGGGTGGGGGTCCAAATTTAAAAATTCTATAACAAAGTGTTAAAAAGCAACCAAACCCACAGAGTAATCATTAATCAGTTTCACAATACTAATTTTTGGTATCATAAAATCTTGATGGAGGAAATGAACTAGAGAAGCTTAGCTTTGCCAAAAGAGCTCATTAACTAAGAATGGCACAAACTTACCACATGTCTTCAGGTCCAAGAGGCTCCTCTTTTAGAAAAGCCTCAAGGCATCTATAAAGAGACACAATCTCTTGAGGCCTTTTAGCCGGAAAGCCAGACTTAAAAATTTCAGGCAGATTGCTAAGCAGAACAGTGTCATAGATTTCAGTTTTCTTCTCGGGCCAAGAAACAGCAACATTCAACCGTCTCGGCAAGTTCTCAGATATTGCAGAGTCATCCATTTCTATCTTGGAGTTCCTGAGAATGCCTTTTTCATCTGTGAAGTAAAACAGAAACTCACAATAACGTGCCACCTCGATGCCCTCATCATTATCAACTTCAGTACAATCAGTTTGTTCATAAACAATAATATTTGAGGTATTCTCTATCATATTATCAGCTACAGGGATTTTGGAGGCATCCTGATCTTGTAAGTTGTCCTCATTAGGCATGAGAAATGGATTAAGCAACTTCATATACAAGTTAAAGATATCTGCTCCCTTCATCTTGTTAGAAACTCTAGCCACAAGAGGAATTCCAAATGATTTCCATCCTTGAGTAATTTTCCCGTTGATATACTGCCTGTAATACAAGTTCTAATTAGAAAGAAGGCAAGAACTTCGTACAAAATGGAACTGGACCTTTTGCAAATGCATGCACACCAAACATTCAATATTAGCATGATAATTTACAGCATTGTTGGCTCTTTGATGATCCAAAATGCATCATAAATACGCAACAAAGTACATCTAATAGAACATAACATAATTCCAAATTTTGGCAAGTGGCAACTCTTATAACAAAAGGGTGTAAAAAGCAAAACAAAAAACTCACTCTTCAATCTCCTGATGCATAAACACAACTGTAGTTTCTTTCTCAGCAGCTTTCGGTAGCCGATAAGCAACTAGACGGTCCTCATCTCTAATCAAGGACAATGAGTCGGCTGGATCTTCCAAAAAACGGATAATACGGTGATTGTACACCTGCAGAGAAAAGTTTTATTGATAGAAAGAAAAGCATGGCCCTGCTGATAATTTATACTCACCAACATGAAACTGGAGGGCAACAATAGACTATATTACATACCTCAGCCACCAAAAGTGTCTCATCTGTTCGCAAAGAGCACGCAGTGGTCAAAGCTTTAATAAGATCTACACCTTTCCCATACTTAGGCACAGAAACAGTGACCACAACAGGCCCAGAGGTACCATCAGTATTCAGGATTGTCAAGGTCATTGTCCGCATTGAAGTTGAAGGTAGAGGTAGCGACAGATACATAAACGGATCAAATGTGATGGAGACCTTCTTGCAAACTGGACAAACTAGGGTTGATCTATATTGACCCTGCAACAAATTTCAGGAGGTATTAGTACCTTTGTAATAACTAAATCAATGGAAAAAGTATCACCTACCAAGCAACCGCTAAAATTAACTCCACTAACAAGATTATTCGATAGACATTAGAAAAGCTTATGGTTTTAAGAAACACCAAAGTCAAGAAAAATATCAGGGTTCAGGTACCATTTTTGAAGCTCTACATAACAAACCAAACTAATCCTAGAATTATTCACTATTACCTGGTAAATTGTACAGATTGGCTCTTAAAGTTGCACAATCACACAATCAAATTTCATTCTCATCTCAAGTCTCAACCAATTTGAATCATGCAAATTTTCCAATCAATTCCAATTGCATCCATATCCAACACAAAGTAACATAAAAGGATAACACGTAAGTGCACAAACACCACAATGATACCAACAGTTACTATTAGCTTCTTATGCATGACTCATAAAACTATGTTTAGCCTTTCCAATCAAACACATCCAACACAATAGGATATACTCGGGAATCATATCACCTATTCCCGCCAACCACTTCAGTCAATATATTCCTCTAAGCTATTGTTAGATCCGGACCCAAGCCATGACGCTAGAGTCCTAGACCCTAGCATACATAGAGAGCTAAGCCATACCAAATCAGTTTATAACCAACCTAGTGAACAATTCTGACTTCCGACCCGAATCTGGAGTTTTTTATATAGCTGACGACGAGACCCTCAGTTATCCTAAAAATGTGAGGTGTTCAATGCGCGTCCCACCGCACTCCCTCTCTATCCCTCTCATAATTCTCTCATCCTCTAAGGTGATCATCCGTTTCCTATTTTGCACTCTCTCTATCTGTATTTTGAACCCAATATGACCAGAAGACCACATGCACAAACAACACCTCTATTGCCCTCTAAAGCTGACCACCCGTCTTCCATTACTCTCTCTATAAACTGAACTCAGAAGTCCATAACACCTAGATAACCCATTTGTTTTTACAAACATTGTAAAGGAAAGTTTCTAAATTACAAATATAATAAGAGATGGGACCCCTTCATATGGATACTATAAATAAGCCATAATAATAATAAGCTAACTGCTAATTCATGTATGAGCAATATATATAAATATTAAGAGAGTATTTTTCCAATATCACTTATAACTGAAGTATTATAACAAACTCATACAAGTTGAACAGCAAGCAGAGTATTTCCAAAGATTCACAATATAGATAGGAATATATCTTGTGAAATAAATAAATAACACAAAAGAGGGAAAGTTCTGACGACCATTGTAACTAATATATTGGTTCATGTAGCCGACCCTAATCATTTGGGTTAAGGATCTGGCATTGGCATTCTTGTTGACAACGGGCATGGTTACACATTGTCCTGCCCAGCTTCCCCTCTTCCATAACACAACCACCATGTCCACCAACATAGTCATCCATTGGACTTTAAGGTTACTAATCCTGTGTTTTTACCACCAACCCAATCACACCTTCCACTCCCTCCCATTCAAAACCAACCCTACAAGTACAATACAAGCCCTTCTCGGCAGCTTCCACTAAGGCACTAGCATTGCACAAAAATAAAATGGAGTGTTCTTTTTTTTTCTTGGGGGAGGGCGGTGGTAGGGGAAGACACAGTGGGGCGTCGTTAGTTTTAGCCTTATAGAGTAGCTAGAATCCAAAGCTAATTTGTTGTACAAAAATGAACGGGATGACGATGGTGGCAGAAGATGGAATCATGACATAATGTTGTAGGATGTCGGAAGCAGGATCACGGCAAGACGATTTTGTGCCTTGATAGCCCTGAGACAAAGAGGTGACGGAGGCAGTGCTAATGGTGATGGCAGAGGATGGTGGAACTGTTGGTGTTGGGATAGAACGGGCGACTGCTATGGGAAAATACTAAAGTATAGGAGTTGAGCCGTCAAGCAACGGAAGAAGAACCTCAGAAGATGTTAGAAGATGAAATGCGTGGATGAGCAGGATCTTAGCTAGATTACTTCATTTGTAATTGTAATAATTGATTAGAGGTTAGTTAACATCTGAATTGTTAGGGTTTTTAGAGTTTGTTAGATGATAGGGTGATGTGGCTAGGTTATTAAAAGTTTTTAATCAATTAATTAATCTGATGTGGCAAACTGGGATTATGTGTATTAATGAGCAGCCACATGCATTAATAGATATGGCTAATTTGTTGCACACTCAGCTAATTTGTTGCACACTCAGCTAATTCAAAACAAAAAATTTCATTCTCTTCCTCAACTCTCCCTATTGTCAATTCTGTTTTCGCTATCATCTTCTCCATGATTTCTTCTCTGTATTACTTTCTTCTCCACTCTAAATAATATATTGCTTATTAATAAGGTCTTGACATAGTGCAAAAGAAGACCGTACATCATTTCTGTTTATATGACCTGCAGAAATCAGTTTGTGTATTTCTGAAGCGACTCGATGATTGATGTCCTGTGTCTCATGGCTTCTGATTAGAGAACACACACTATTAGAGCTATTCTTCATGGAGCTACACGACCCCCTACAAGGCTTCTTCTCTTCAAGGGGAGGACGTGGGACAATTTTCCCTTTAAAGACATTATTCATCTTGACATACATCATTTTAGGATCCCGATCGACCTCCTCAGGATGTTCTATATTGTATCAGCCGTATCGCAAAGGTTTCCAAATTTACCGAACCGGTACTACTTGAATCATAAAGGTAGAAGACCACATTTTAGACCGTTCCAAGCGATATTTCATGGTAGGTCAAAATTTGGCGAAACAATAACTGCATAAACCTCATTACCATATTACTATGTCCGTTATTACAACTGTGACCGCTACCATATTTTTGAACTATTTAAAATCTTATCATAAAATGTTGCAGTAGAAAAGAAGGGAAGTTCTTTTTTCCTTTTGATTATCCTCCCTCGTCCATGTTGCTCATGATTGAAAATATTTATAGCGGACTTTCCTTATGAGAAGTTAAAGGCTGATAGATATTACATACCAACTTTTCACCCAATCAAGAAAAGCAATACGAAGATGCAATGACTTGGATCAAACAAATATAAGTGACGATAAACTTCATATGTGCTGTCCAGCACCCTGGGTTTGAGCAACTTCTGATGCAGATCTGATTTACCTAAGCCCTTTGTCACACTATCTTTCACACCTCAGTCTTACTTTTCATCCAACAATATTCCTCATCACGCCAAGTAATTGAGAGCCAGTACACTAAAATATGAAGTAGGACTCCTTATCCTTTGTAGTTTGCAAGGGTTTTTCCAGGAAAATCGATAAAACAGGAAAAAGTTACAATAGGCTAGGGAGGAGGGAAAAAAGCCAGGGTATCAGAATGAAACAAAAGTACTAAAATGTTTCCCCATAAGATAAACAATAATTTCTATCTGATAGCATATGATTGCATAAAATACAATAAACTACCGTAAAATCATAGTTATTTAAATCTTCCAAAGAGAATAAAACAAGTGTCACATGGATAAACAGCTCTACTCCATGAAAAAATTATAGAACTTAGAGAAGTAGATCAAATTTAGTCCACTATTTCAATTTTAAACCTGCCCCAACATCTCTCTTCCTTTAAAAGACACAACTCATTGCTAAACCAAAATGCCTCAATAAGACATTCCCAAGAACAAGACGGAGCTTAATATCAATCAGCAAGAAATAGCACAACAATTTCGCAATACCCAAAGAGGTCGAACTTACTTGGCAAATATCAACGATGATAGAATCATTTCGAGCCAGATGATTTCGCCAATACTCATCAGCTATATCCTCGTCTGACCGACCATCTCCATCTTTAGCTTCTACATAGGGCTTTAGCTTCACACGATTCAGATCTTCATGGAGTCCATCCAACAAAAAAGCAAGCAATTCCTATATGTTTACAGTTATTAGTCAAATGAGTGTCCGGACACACAAATGTTTTGAGGGCATGTAATGGAAGAGGAACAAGAGAAGTCAAAATTTTAGAAATTAAGGAATACTAACTTGCGAGTCATGCTGATTGAAGCCACTAAATTGGGGAGCAAAACGAGAGAGCTTTGATTTAAAGGTCCGAGGAGCTACTGGAGTCGCTCCGGGAGCCCATAACTTTCTTATCAAATCTCCAAAAGCCAAAGCAATTTCACCCTAGAGCAAACGTAGAAACATTAATTTTGTAATATTAAAATGACAGTAAAAGGCACAATTCACAATTAAGTTTAATGAAGAAAAAGAGACATACATCCATGCCCAATGGATTACTGTGATTAATTTCTTTATTGTAGTCTCCATGAAAATAATCAACAAGCTTTGGGGTGTGCGCTAAGCACTGAAGTGCGCTGTTCATAAAACATGTATTTCCAAGATTTTGCAACCCGGTCAAACCCAAAGAACCTGACTCAACGACACTGCTACTAAAAGTACATGAATTCGTCCTGGGGAAACGGTAATTGCTTCCAGTGCTACCGTTTATTGTCGTATAACTACTAGAAGAGGACCCTGCAGCAACATTCGGCTCAGAGAACTCTTCTCTCTTTGCATCTCTAGATCTAGGAGAATCTGATAGGCCATATATTTGCAATTCCAAAAGTATCTGCACAAGTTGACAAGAACCCCGATAATAATATCAAATATGAGGCCCTTGATTAATATAAAGAAATATTTTTAAATTAATATATATAAGAATATATTTAAAATGATATATTTGGAAAAATATTTAATATGAAACATTTATTTGACAAAATAAAAGATAACAAACTAAGCTATCTGGTGTGTATTAAGCTTATTTTACACCCATGCTTTTAACATTCGTAAGTAACTGTTTTCAGAAAAGACGGGTCAAGTTTCTAACTTGAACAACAAAAAGTGACCTCCAGTACAAAAAAAATTAAATAAAATAAAATTTTTAAAAAAAATAAAAAACAAAAAAAAGAGTAGTTTGTAGTTATGGGGAGATAGACAAATCTAGACATTTCCGTCTTTTCCAGTCTCATCTAACTCGTACGGTTCAACTAGGTGGCTAATGACTAGGGGTGTTCAAAAAAACCCGGGTTGCAAAACCAGACCCAGACTATCCGGTATCCGCTTATTTAAACCGGATAATTAACCCGATTTTTGCAAACCGGATGATCCGGACCGGGTACCCGGTTTAAAAATCGAATACCGGATCACGGTCACATGTTTTTTCTTAAATAAAATGATGATAGTAACTTTCAAGCTAACCTCGAGTTGAATCTTAAAATAATTGTTCACTTCCGAATTTTTTTTTTTTTATGATTATCCTTACTTAAACCAATGAGCAATAATCTTATTCTTTAATTTTTTTAGTTTTTCTTTTATGACTAATTAAGTTATAGATTTTTAGATAGTTAGTATTTGAATTTTACTTAAAAAAAATTTTTCAAAATAAAAATAGAGATAAAAAACACATGGTTGAACGAAAAAAGACAAAAAAAGATAATAAAAAAAACATTCTAATAAAACCGGGTACCCAGTTTTATCCGGGTCGAAACCGGATCACATTTTTAGGTATCCGAAAAACCGGATACCCGGATTTCCGGATCCGGGTCAACCCGGTATCCGGTTTTGAACACCCCTACTAATGACTAACAACCTTGATGGTTAACTCCTCGAAAAAAGGAAAATATTCTTGGCAGCAAGCAAGAATCCTAATCCAAACCATGCGTATTTAGTTATACAATTTGAAGACTCTACTAGTTGTATACAGTTAGACAAGGATGAATCTAGTCCTGCTGGGATAAGATGGAATAGCAGTATAACATAACTACTAAAAGAGACGCAACGAAACAAAGTTAGCTTCGAACTGAGCATGCATAAAATCAATCAGAGAGAAGGCTGTAAAATAAATCAGTAACCAATTTTCTTGCATCAATGCTAAGAGCTGATTTAATGGCATAATTCAGTACCCAAACCAAAGACAAGGCTCCTGCCAAAAACATAGTAAAAAAAAACAAAAAACAAAAGACCGAGTATAAGGCAATCAAATTCCAGCATGCAACAAGTCATTCTTGATTTTAACCTGTATGACCAATGAGGTCAATGTTCAAAAGACACATTGCAAAAGGGGAAACAATTTTGGAGAAAATGTCACAGTGAGAAGCAATCAACCTATTTAATCCTAAATTATGATTTTGAATTGTTAATAGGTGAATGAGATGATGAAACAATGCTAACATCAGCAAGAGCTGACCAAGTATCCCTTTGCCATAGTCAAAAGCCCAACTCTAGCCAATGGTCATCAAATAATTCTCTCGTTAATTTCAGAGAAGGGCATTTCATTGTTTATATTGCTAAAGTATATGCAAGACCTAGATTTCAAGTTCCAATGACTTCTGTAAATTATTTATATCTAAATCGTGATTTTGAATTACAATAGGTGAATGAGATGATGAAACAATACTAACATCAGCAAGAGCTGACCAAGTATCCCTTTTCCCTTAGTCAAAATTCCATCTATAGCCAATGTTTATCAAATAATCGGTAACCAATTTTCTTGCATCAATGCTAAGAGTTGATTAAAGGGCAAAATTTAGTACTCAAACTAAAGACAAGACTCTTGCCAAAAACAAACATAGCAAAAAAAAATAAGAAAAAGAAAAAAACACCAAAAAGCAAAAGACCAACCATAACGCAATCAGCTTCCAGCATGCAACAAGTCATTCTTAATATTAACCTGTATGACCAATGAGGTCAATGTTCAGGACAACAATGCAAAAAGGGGAAACAATTTTGGAGAAAATGTCACAATGAGGAACAATCAACCTCTTTTTTTTTTTAAATCATGATTTTAAATTACGATAGCTGAATGAGATGAGGAAACAATACTAACATCAAGCAGAGCTGACCAAGTATCCCTTTTCCCATAGTCAAAACTCCATCTCTAGCAATCAACCTATTTATTTCCAAATCATGATTTCACGGAAGGACATTTCATTGATTAGATTGCTAAAGTATATGTAAGACCTAGATCTCAAGTTCCAATGAATTCTGTCGAATATCAGCTGCCCTCCACCGCGCACACACACAAATAAATGAATAAAAAATCAGCTTTGAAAATGTTAAGCATGTGAGGAAACTAATGTGAAAGGGCAATCTTGAAAGAATAGAGGATTAAATTCAAACATTTCAAAATGGCAAATTTAGCTAACACCTTTTTAAAAGAGAATAATCACTTCAACTCTAGACTCTAGTGTTTGCAAGTGTGGTTTCAAAGCAAGCACTAAATACAATGGCATGTAGTTCAAAAATAAAATTAGAAATGTTCTAATAACTTACTTCCTGATCAAATTGACCTTGAATATCCAATGGAAGTGGGCCATTGTCACTAACCAAGTAATGACTAGTCCTTCCAGAGAAATCCCATATGTGCAACTGTGCCATTTCACATAATGAGAAGCAACTTCATTTTGTCCTGAGAAGAGATAAAATAGAATAAGATACATTTCTTACCAACTCGTTCTCAATATTGAAAATTCTGCAAGCTCGTCTAAAGAGTTCAGCAGCATTGTCCTGATCAAAACATCATGGTATTATGAGATAGCATATAAAGAAGACAAATAAAAAAATAAGTTGATAACTTGAAACTGTAAATCCACATTAAAACATTAGAATTAGCATTGTTTGAATTATCTAATATCTTTTCATAAGGGGTCGGTCACTAACAAAAACTTAGATGAACTTTTCTATAATCTGAATCTCCCCAAAATTATCATCTTCGGAAACAAACAAAAACCCTAGTACATAGCTATGACCGAATATGATAACAGAGCATAAGTTCAAGATAAAAAGGAACCTTAACAACAATATTTGTATAAGTCAAGCCCCTGTACACCCTTAACTATTAACCACTTAGGCCACAAACAATTTAATCAAATGTTTTACCGTCTGTTTGTTATAAAAATTCACCATTCTTTTACATTTTCCTTATGTAAGGATACATCTCATGTGATCTAACGTAGAGCAAGCTGAATCTAAGCATTCAAGAGGCTAAGGCCGTTAAGTCAAGTATGTTTCATGGTACCACAAAAGAATCAACTGTATTAAACATCAAAAAATTGTACATACACAAGCTAGCTTAATCATTATTATGTCGCCTAATACATCGAAAAATGATGAGTGATTAGTTCACCAAAAATACCTTTTTAGTTATCTTAACTCCCAATGAGTTTGCTTCTCTTAAAACAGAGAGCCTTAGTTGTAAGGGATAGACATCTGCTATATCAACATCACCTGCTGAAAAACTTCCTACCCGCTTCATTGCATTTTTGGAATCACTATGCCTACATTGAAAAGATACTAACAATTAATATGCAATACATTAACCGATCAAAACTTTTCTTATGTCAAAGAAGTTGAAATAATATACTAGAAATTCTACTCAAGATTTTTGTCCGCAGTCATGATGGAAACCAAGACCATACGATTTCTTAAAAACTATAACTCTATTTGAAGGTTAGGCACACAGTGCAACAACAAGGCGGCATCGTATCGGTCGTATCGTAAAGATTCTGAAATTTATCGAATCGGTATTACCCGTCTCGGCAAGTGTGAAAAACTAAATGGAACTAGCAAGTTGAATGAAAGGGAGTAGTTAAAGAATAAGATAAAATACAAGTGGGTAGAAGAGTGAGCGAATGAGATGAAGTGAAAGAATAAATTTAAGGATGAGATTAAAAGAAAAGGCGGATGAGATGAAGTGCAAAATAAGTTTTTGGATGAGATTTAAGGAATGAGCGGATGATATGAAGTGTGAGAATATATTTATAGATGAGATTAATAGAAAACGAGTGGGACCATTGCCTTAAAAAAAAAGAGTGCAAAGTATGTGCGACAAACTTAAAAAGGAATAGGTGCAATTTGGGACATCGAGAGTATAATTCAGCAAAATTTGGTTAAGCATACAATATTATAACCTTCCAGCGGTGTATTCTACATAATAGAAAGAATAAAACCACTTTATCATATTAACAAAGGCTTTTGCCCAAAGTTTTTAATACATAGCATAAGGGTTAAGGTTCTTGCCACCAAAGGTCAATCGGAAATGACCACTTTGTTAGCATAAGATTAAAGCGCCTAAGCACCTAAGCGCGAAGCGCACCAAGGCGACGACAAAAATGCCTCGCAGACTCCATGCGCAGCAAAATACTAAAGGCACACACGAGTGCTTCTTGTATGGAAGATGTACTTTTGTATGATTTATGTTCAAGGTATTAAGAGTTCTTACCTTTGCATGATATTAGTAGTTTACCCTTAAATGCACATAGCCATATTGAGCAATCCTAATCAAACAAAAACTCCACTTGGACTAGGACACTCAGTCTATACGTCTGAAGCCTTGTTACAACCCTAGCACTTTCTAGCTTCGAAAATTATATTTTCCTTTTATTAAAGCTATTTAGTTAATCAGCTATTTTCTATTATTTTACGATTAAAGTTTCGGTCAAAAGATATCTTGTCTTGATGTATTATAAAAATAATCCCGATGGAATAAGAATGAATAATGGATCATTGATCAAATTTGAGAAGTTTTGATTCTTGTTGGCGTATATAGAGTGAAGAGTCGTCCATTATTTTTCAAACCCCAAGAAAGTTTGAATGCATTGTTGGAAAAATTAGTTATGATTCTGTGGTGATCTTCCAAAACAAAAATTAAGTCTCATTGTCATACCCATTCACCTCTAACACAACTCATCTCCAATCTCTCCCATCACACGCCAATTCCTAACTCATCAACATTCCTACGCCACATCTAAAACCCAATGCCCACAATCAAAACCCTTGCTTTTCTAACTTCGATCCCTCAACATCTTTTATCTCTAGATCAAAAGCCCATCTCACAACTCCAAAATCCTTTTAAACCCTCATCCATATGTTCTTCATCCATAAAACTTCCTTAAGGTTCAATGTTAAACCTTTTCACAGACCCAAACACATTTAAACATCCAAACCCTTAAATCGGGTTATCAACCCATTTTTCTCAAAGCATCAACCATAGTTACATGGAACGTGGAACATAGGCACGTTCCGCGATCCGGGAACGTTCATCCCCAATCACCACGAAACGCGTTCCAAATCGCTAAAGTTGACGTCCCGGTGTAGAAGACCCTTTTCAGAAGGTATTTTGGCCTTCATTTACAAATTAAAGAAAAAGAAAAGAGAAAAAAACGAGATGAAACCTAGAAATCCAAAAAAATTCAACTTGAAAATGATTTCTCAAAACCAGAATAATCATTTTTATTTAATTTTGTTTTCAAATATATATATTATACATACTGTATCTCGTACCCAATCGTTCCCGAGTCAATCTAGGTTGCGTTCCGTGTTCCCGTTCCCGTTCCCCGTTCCAAACCGAATGTCATCCCAGGTAACAATGGCATCAACCTTTATTCTCCTTTCATCCTGCTATCCATACTTAACTAAAAACCATCAAAGGTATCTCCCTTCCCTCTAAAAGTCTTTGTTTCAAATTACTCAAACCTCTTTTTCCAATCAGAGTCCTACTCGAATTCAGTTTCAGTTGAATTGTCATATAACTCCTTGTTTTTACACAAGGTTCTATATTAGTATAGATGTGATGTATAACCATGTAGAGTAGGTTATAGAAATAAGGTAAATGGATGAGATAAGAAAGAAGTGCATGTATGTGATCTTAAAAGGTCTAAGTATGGAAGGGAATTGTGTTTAGGTCATTTTCTTAAGATATGGTTCGAAATTTGAAAAGTTCTTAAAACTTGGTTATTTTCAATGAGTCCAAAAAGAAAGAGAAAAACTTAATAGTAGAAATAAGAAAACATGGATAGTCAAAGAATACTCACTTGAATATCGGGGATATGTAAGAGAGGAATACTCACTCAACTTACTAGGTGCAATACTAACTCAAGGAACACTCACTTAAAAGTTAGATATTAAGATCAAAAAAAAAAAAAGTTAGATATTACAACTTAAAACATTTGGATTATTCACAAATACTCTAAGTCATCAAAATAGAGGTCACACTCTAATTTTGGGTTCTTTTCTTAAACTTAACACTATGTCAAGGAACTGCAAGCATAAGCTTAATTCTTAAAGTCATAATCCGATTTTATTGATGAGAGAATGGCCTTATATATCCATAAAATACAACTTATAAAGTAAACTAAAAGACTCCAAAAACAAGCTAACAACTCTCATGTTCTAATGAGCATTAAAGGTGAGCTTTTTGCCATTAAAAAAGTACTTATGTTGCCAAATTGAATGGTGACCTTTGATGCGTCATTAGCTGGACTCTTGGTGCTTCATTTTACTCAAAAATCATGCCAAAAGGTGAAAAACGCACACACACACAACCAACATTTAAAAAGCACACTTATTGCTTAAAAGGGTCTATTAAATGCAATATTAAGTGTGTTTTTCAATGAAGAGGCAGCCCCTTTGTTTATACCAATGTTGCATGAAACGAAATTTGATACGATACGAGAAACGAAAATGGAAACGAGAAACGATAATTTTTAAGTTTCGAAAATGTTGGAAACAAAAGGTGATTCTTAAAATGCACGAATATGCCCAACATTTCCTTGTTTAGCCCTTTACCTTCTTTTTCTCATCTTCTCCAAGTATGCAACTATTAGTCAAGCTTCCCTCAAACTTCAATGGCAGACATTAGACGGTAGTATGTACTTTGGTTTCTCAATGGCACTAGTAAGCTTTTTTAGTCCTTTTTTCATTTTTTGGGTATGTTGGGTAGAAATGTTGGTTTTGACATGATTTGGCCAAACAAATGCAAATGGTGGCCGTGACAAGCTTCACCGAAACCCGGATCGCCATCACCGGTGATCTGTGTCGCGAATCCTCATGACTCCCGCACGGACGTTTCCGACCGAAGACGGGTGGTCTGATCCGCGTTTTGCGCTTCCTTGCTCACTACTATTAAGTTGTACTAATTCCTCCTTAAATAAGCTAAGTGAAAAGATCCAAAAAACTCTACATATGACACACATTACTAAGCTGATAACCACAAGCATAAATGCTAACATCTTTTGTACTTCTTTTATTGTAACCTTTAAGGAAACGAAAACAACCAACTCTTCTGCCTATGTTCACGTGCTCATTTGGAGATAAACAACCAACAATTTCAACACTTACGGAAACACTTTTTGGGATCTTTGCTAGGAGTATCTTTGGACAATGACTTGATTTAGCATTAAACGTTTGGCCTTGACCAATTTGAACCCAAGGGCTTGCATTTGCCTCTTTTTGAGTCCTTGAACTTCTATGACTTGTATCATATTGACCATGAACTCGAGTCTTTGAATATTGAGTAGTGAATTAAATTTTGTCTAGGATTGATCTTACACACTGTTACATGATTCGCTAATCTTTCTGCGAATCGCGAACCGAAAAAAGTGAATTTTGGTCGGTTTTGGGCCATTTTTGGTCCATTTTGAGCGAATCTCGAATCGAAACATGCGAATTAACTAGCGAATCATGTGACACTGATCTTACATCAAGATGCAAATGCATTTCTAAAAAGCATTGCACATTATTTTTATGTGAAAAATGTGTAACAATGTACCAAGAAAAGTACTTTAGTCAGTTATGGAAAGTCAAGTATATATTCTATAAATATAGTAAATAGTTTAGATGTTTAATATATGTATGAGAAAGCACAAATCAATGTTAAAACATGTAGAAGAGCAACTAAAAATTTCTCAATCTCAAATCGTATACACTGAAGTTGTGCTTTAGTCTTTGAGTCATTTCTTTTTTTACAGTGGATCGTGACCTCAATGAGATAAAAAGACCTATTGAGGAAGTCATTGTGTATGTCATGAACTAATAACATTGTATTAATGGATGAAATTAATACGGAATCAATGCTAAGCTAGTGATGTGGATGCACATCATCATCATATCCCGCTCGCATGTTAAATAAAAACAGTTTTAAAATTAGTTGAAATAAGAGAAAATGAATGAAGATAATCATCATCATGGCACAAAGAATATGAATGTAATTTCGCAATGTGATATAAACTTTACACAAGCAATCAGCTAAGTTGCATATTAGTAGACAATAGAAAAATGATGCAAATAAGATCAAAAGCTCACCATTTAAGAGCTTGCAACCACATTTCACCAGAAACCAGGGCATAATCACGACCAGAAACACTAACTTCACCAATATCAGAACTACTTTCTTCTTCTCTCCTAAGATTGAACAAAAGATCCAAACTAAAAATATTGTTGATCAACTTCATCGGACCACCATAAGACGATGAAGACGATGCACTATATAAAACCCCTTTTATCCGGTTAGAATCACTCGTTGATGCATTTTGCGCTTCTTTCCACCACCTTTAATCACATAAATTCGACAAATTCTTATTTTCCCCAAAATGATTATAAAACAAAACCCTAAATCGAATACAATAAAATCAAATCAAAATGTAGTGAAAAATAACCTGAACGGTACTAAATAAACTCGCTGTTCGTCATCGGCGATTGCTTGCATTACGCCGGGAGAATATTCCGGCGGCGCTGACTCCATTTCCCGACAGAAGATAAAAATTACAGAGAGAAAATTGCAGGAAAATTAGGGATTTTGTTCAAGAAGATGAATTATTTGAATAACGAAGAAATTAAATGATTTAATTTATTTATAGGAGTATTTTTGTGTGGGATGAGAATAATAATGGGGAGTGATTTAGAAGGAGTATATTTATATGATAGGAAAAAATGGGGAAGGGGACAATGACAACTTGAAAACAAGTGTGTCAACTGTGTAATTATTGTTATAATATGATATATTTTGATGAACAGATAATGTAAATAAACAGTGAAAAGATAGGCATATGAACAGTAACTTAAGGGATAGAATCCCAAAACGGTGATGAATTGTAGTGCATGAACACTAAAATAGTTTTGTTATAAATACCCTTTTGTGGATGAATAAAAGCAATCAATCATCTTAAATCTTACTCAAATATATCTTGTTTATTACTTTCTATTATAACACGTTATCAGCACCAGTTTGCTCCTAAAATCAAAAGGTAGAAATCCATTTTCCTTTTATAATGGATTATCAATATAATGGTATTAATAACATACTAAATAATTTTACTTTATCAAACATTTATATTATAATTGAGCACAATAACCTACCAAGTACCACAAATCCTGCAAGGGGGGTTGTGAGCCAACCTCAACGTCACAATCAACCACGCCCTGTTCCTCCGGTTATTATTCCTGGTGGAAATCAACCTTCCACCACAGTTCCAAATTTAAATATACCACCAGAACCACCCATGGAAATTCGAAAATCTTTCCAAAAGGAACAAAGATCACCTTACAAGACGCATTATATTCAAGTAAAAGTCAAAGAAACTTGCTAAGTTTTAGAGATTTGCGTCAAAATGGCTATCATGTGGAAACCATAAATAAAAATAACAAAGAATACATATATCTCATAGCATATGAGCTTGGAAAGAAACAAATCCTTGAGGTAATTCCATTTTCCTCAGGATTGTATTATACTTACATCAGTCCAATTCAAATTTATTGTTTATCCAAAAGGATAGATAATAAGGATGTATTCAATTTATGGCATGATAGATTGGGCCATCCTGGAACAAGTATGATGTCCAAAATCATTAGATGCTCAAATGGACATCCATTGAAAAATATACGGACTCCACAATCAAATGAGCTTAAATGTGAAGCTTGTTCACTTGGAAAATTGATCATTCGACCTTCTAGAACTAAAGTAGAAGGAGAAAATTTGGCATTCCTTGAAAGAATTCAAGGAGATGTTTGTGGGCCAATTCACCCATCATGTGGACCATTCAGATATTTTATGGTATTAATTGATGCCTCAACACGATGGTCACATGTTAGTCTACTGGCAACAAGAAATGTTGTATTTGCAAAACTTCTTGCACAAATTACAAGGCTAAGGGCTCAATTCCCAGATCATCCCATTAAGAAAATAAGACTTGATGATGCTGGAGAATTTACATCCCAATCATTCAATGATTATTGTATGTCAATTGGGATAGATGTAGAGCATCCTGTAGCCCATGTTCACATGCAAAATGGTCTAGCAGAGTCATTCATAAAACGATTGCAATTAATAGCTCGACCATTGCTTATGAAATCAAAACTCCCATCTTCTAGTTGGGGACATGCTATACTACATGCAGCGGCCTTATTAAAATTAAGACCAAGTGCAAATCATGAATTATCCCCATTACAATTAGTGATTGGAAGAGAACCAACTATCACGCACCTACGAATTTGTGGTTGTGCAGTTTATGTACCAATAGCTCCACCACAACGAACTAAGATGGGCCCCCAAAGGAGGTTGGGTATCTATGTTGAATATGAATCACCATCCATCATACGATATTTAGAACCTTTAACTGGCGATTTATTTACAGCTAGGTTTGCTGATTGTCAGTTTGACGAATCAAAATTCCCTACCTTGGGGGGAGAAAAAGCATGCCCAAATTGGAAAGAAATATCATGGGATGCTAAAAACTTTTAACTTTTCTTGATCAAAGATCAAATTGTTGTGAACAAGAAGTACAGAAAATCTTGCATCTTCAAAGTATTGCAAATCAATTGCCAGATGCATTTACAAATACAAAAAGTGTGATAAAATCACATATTTTTGCTGCCAATGCTCCTGCAAGGATTGATTTACCAACAGAGAATCCACAACTTGGCAATTCCACCGTTCGCAAAAAGCGTGGTAGACCACTTGGTGCCAAGGATTTAAAACCAAGAAAATCTAAAAAGAATGAAAATCCAACAGAAAATAAGGTGGATCAAATTCAAATGGTTGAAAATATATTTAATCCTCACAACATTTATAAAGATTCTGATGCTACATCTGAGGGGGAGGATGATAATACAAATGTCGATAATCATGAAATATCGATGAATTATGTTCACACTAGCAAAAGGTGGAACAGAATTGAAATTAATGTCAATGACATATTTGCATATTCAATTGCAACAGAAATCATGGATGATCTTGATGAAACTGAATCAAAGTCAGTTGATGAATGTCGACAAAGGAGCGATTGGCCTAAATGGAAAGAAGCTATTCAGGTAGAATTGAAATCCCTCATGAAACGTAAAGTTTTTAGTCCCATAATAGAAACTCCTAGGGGAATAAAACCTGTTGGATATAAATGGGTATTTATGAGAAAACGAAATGAGAAAAATGAAGTTACAAGATACAAGGCAAGACTTGTAGCTCAAGGTTTTTCTCAAAGGCCGGGAATAGACTATGAGGAAACATATTCTCCAGTAGTTGATGCTACAACCTTGAGATTCCTTATTGGCCTATCCGCATGTAAAGGATTGCAGATGCGTCTAATGGATGTAGTGACAGCATATCTCTATGGGTCACTTGATACTGATATATATATGAAAGTTCCTGAGGGACTTGAACTACCTGAAAATATCAAGTCAAAACCTCGAAATCTTTATTCTATAAAATTGAAAAAGTCACTTTACAGACTAAAGCAATCCGGAAGGATGTGGTATAACCGTTTAAGTGAATACCTTCTGAATAAAGGTTATAAAAATGATCAAATTTGTCCATGTGTCTTCATCAAACAAACAAAAAATGGGTTTGTTATAATTGCGGTATATGTTGATTACTTAAACATCATAGGAACACCCAATGAAATTTAAGAAACCGCAAATTATATGATGAAGGAATTCGAGATGAAAGATCTTGGAAGAACAAAATTTTGTCTTGGTTTACAAATTGAACATCTAAAGGATGGAATACTTGTTCATCAATCAAATTATGCTGAGAAAATATTAAAGAGATTCTAGATGGACAAAGCACACCCATTGGGTTCACCCATGATTGTGCGATCTCTAAAGATTCATGAAGATCCCTTTCATCCTCGAGAAGAAGGTGAAGAAGTGCTTGGTCCTGAGGTACCTTATTTGAGTGCAATTGGAGCACTAATGTATCTGGCTACCAACACAAGACCAGATATTGCATTCTCAGTGAATTTACTAGCAAGATATAGCACTCAACCAACAAGAAGACATTGGAACGGAGTAAAACACTTACTTCGTTATATACGTGGAACAACAGACTTAGGGCTATTTTATCCGAGAAATGGAAGTTCTGTTTTGGTTGGATTTGCTGACGCAGGATACTTGTTCGATCCAAGCAAAGAAAAGTCTCAAACTAGAACAACAGACTAATTGCACTTTATGAAGCTAGTAGAGAATGCATTTGGTTGAGATCATTAATACATCATATACAAAAAGAAAGTGGTATTCAAGCACGTGAAGAAAGTCCAACCATTATTCATGAAGATAACGCTGCTTGTGTCTCACAGATAAAAGAAGGTTTCATCAAAGGAGATAGAACAAAGCATATTGATCCAAAATTCTTCTTTACTCATGATCAGACAAAAGGAAGAAAAATCAAAATTAAGAAAATCCAATCATGTGAAAATCCTGCTGATATATTTACCAAAGCACTACCAACCGGAGAATTTCAAGAGCTTATAAAGTTAATTGGTGTACGACGTCTTCGAGACCTACACCAGCCTTGAAAGGAAGACCTACATAATCTGTACTCTTTTTCTTTCGTCCAAGTTTTTATCCCATTGGGTTTTTCTTGGCAAGGTTTTAATGAGGCAGAAATAGTAGGTTTAATATATATCTGTTCAAGGGGGAGTGTTATAATATGATATATAATGATGAACAGATATATGTAAATGAACAGTGAAAAGATAGGCATATGAACAGTAACTTAAGGGATAGAATCCCTAAACGGTGATGGATTGTAGTGCATGAACAGTAAAATAGTTTTGTTATAAATACCCCTTTTGTGGATGAATAAAAGCAATCAATCATCTTAAATCTTACTCAAATATATCTTGTTTATTACTTTCTATTATAACAATTATGTATTTTTATGTTTACTCTTTTTTTTTGAATAATTTTATGTTTACTCTTTTTTTTTTGAATAATTTTATGTTTACTCTTATTAAGTTAATATTTTTATAAATTTAAGGAAAAACAATTTAGAATAGACTCATATTTTTACGATTTTCCTACAAGAATCATATTTTTTTTATTTAATTATCAATAATTTTATTTTAGGGGTATTTGCATAGAATAAATTTGGGTCACTCGTTAACTTGCTATAATAGGTAATTCACCGGAAAAATAAACTGAAAATTAATGTAAAATTAGAGATAAGTTTTAAAAATTTACATAAAAATTTTTGAATAATAAAAAAATTAGAAATTTTTTAATATTTATTTTATATTTTTTTGAAATTTTATTTTATTTTATCTTTTTTTAAAAAAATAGAACTTGCTCTCGCAAGTCATTTGGTTATCATGTTAACTATAGGAAAATACCGCTCAACATTGGGATTATTCATGGTTAATTAATTAGGAAAATCATGAAAATATTTAATTATTCTAAGTAATTTTCCTTAATTTAACTAATTTTTAACAATTAGCATCAAGACTATTATTATATGATTCATTCAACAAAAAGATCTTTCTACACTTTTTGTCGCCATAAGGAGAAGCAACACCAATTTCAAAAGCTAGTATAAATCCAGATGACTCTTATGCGTCCTCTCAACAAGTTTTATGGAATTTTCATTGCAATTCTTCACATTCAATTGCTCGTCATTTCACACATCACCCATGAAAATTTAAAAATGATTCCTCAAAAATATCAGCTCTTTATTTGGAAATTCTTTTGGATAAATTTTAGCAACGTCATGCAACTTTTTTGTACAAAAAAAATTAAAATCTATCATAAGGATGAAAAAAGACATAAATAGGTAGATTTTTGCTATTTTGACTAAACAAATTATAAATTTCTTGTAACTACGGAGCAATTATAATGATAAAGATTTGTCACGCAAGGAGTTATACCATGAATAATCTTTTTTCCAGTCACTTTATTAACATATAAATCTTCGATATTCAAAATATTAATGTCATACTGATAATCGGTTTCTTAGCGCGTCGTTAAACGCCTAGGACCAAGCTATACAACCAATATTTATAACACCACAAGGACAAGGCTTAGCGAGATTAAGGGCTAGGTGTAGGTAAGATAAAATGGGTGTGTATGAAAGGGTGTTTAATCTAAACTATGAAAGCAATAAACAAGATAACGATAAGCAATAGAAGAAAAGCGGGGATAGTGAGGATTCACCCTAGGTCGGTTCTAAGATGCCATGGAAAGTTAGGTCAAGGGAGATCAAACGTAGATCGATCAAGACACTCAAGATAGCGAGGGGAAGTCGGTTTTTTGTGGGTCTTTTTGTTTAGTCCTTGGATTTGTGGAAAAAAGATATGCCTATTTGTTTGACCAAAGGTCACAAAACACAATCAGATTGAATGTTTGGAGGAATTTTTGAATTGTGATCAAAGTATGTCACGTATTTGAGTTTTTTCAATTGGATATGTTTTGATATGGAACTTTATTGTCACCAAATTTCTTCAGTAATGGAGGTGTTTCGGTTGGATTTACAATAGCAAACATTTGACACATAAATCTGAATTTGTGCTGAGTGGATTCTGTTTTTCTGTTTTTGTGCACAAAAATTTTCCCAATTTTTTTTCTTTTCTTTCTTTCTTTCCTCACCCTTTTCCCTTACTCTCACATTTCATTTTTGAGAAATTCTTGAGTCTTAGAATATGAAGTCATCAAACGTACACATGAGCATAGATGAAAGAATTGATAAACTTGTATTTCAAGTGGAGGATCTAGCTTGTGCATTGGCAAAAGATAAGCTTAAATCATTGAAAATTGAGGGAGAAAACATTAAGAGGTTGCAACTAGCTTTGTAACACCCCGATATTTTTCCAATATATTTAATGATTGACTAGTAATATTATTTTATATAAATAATGTTTTTATTTACTTATTTTGGGCTTGACCATGAGTTTTCAGTCCTTTTTAATAATTTAGTTGTTACGGGCTCAAAACCTTTAACCCATTTCTTATTTCAAATTTCAAAAATAAAAAAAAATAAATAAAAGAGGGAAATTGAGGGGTTTGGCCGGCCTTATGGTAGAGTTTGTGGAGTTTTGTAACTCCCATTTGGGAAACTAAGGGTTAGGCAATTATCTCAAATATTAATTCAAATTAATTCCTTAAGTTTTCTTTCTTAGAATTCTCCATTTTCAAAAATTGTAAGAAACCTCACATAAACCATTCTTCCCTTCCACACTCCTAAAATCATCAATTGGTATTTTGTTCTTTGGCAAATTGTGAGTAAAATTCTTAATCTAATTTTATTTTTAAGTTTTTAATTTAAATTTCTGTGATGGTTATGTGTGTTATTGTGTAATTTATGATTAATTCATGATTTAAAATTTATGTATGAGGTTGTGATGTATTTTTTCTATGTAAATTACTGTGTGGTGTTTAGGGTTTTGGAGATATGTATATATGTATGTGAGAAGTTTTGTTTGATGGTTGATTGTGAAGTATGAATAAAGAAATTATATGCTCATAAAAAGATGTGTGTGGTGTAAGAAATCCATTTTTATTATTTGAAATGATATGAAGTTGTAGTGTTGCTAGAGAAATTTTAAATATATATAACTTATTTATTTAAGAACACATGTAATACACAAATATGTTAGTTTTATTAAAGCAGAAATATTGAATGATAAATGATTAAGTTATTAACTAAGCATATATCAAAAAAAAAGTTATTAACTAAGCACGTAATTAAGTATGTATTTGAACTTTCTATATAAATTCATTTTGATGAAAACTTTAATTCAATGTAGTATTCATTTAATTAAAAAAATGTGTATTAAAATAATTTATGTCATTGTTTTCTAATTAGGTTCCGAAAAAAATGTATGTCAGATTTTTTTCTAAATGATATTGTTAATGAGATATTTGTTTAATTTTTTCACAATAATTTTATCACAAATCCTTGTGAGAGAGGGTCTCTTTGAGAGATTATCTCTAATTAAATCGACTTGTTATATCATAGGTGTTGTACATATTTTTTAATTTTAAATTATTAGTTAAATTATAAAAAAAAAGAAAAAACTCTTTACTTCTTTAATTATTATATCAAATAATGTACGTCAGATTTTTAAAAATTGATACAATATGATTATTTTTATATGTTTAAATTTATTTATTACTATTTTTAGTCATGCTATTACTACTTAAAAATTAACCAATATATCATGTAGATTTTTTTATCCAATGATATTTTTCCAATAGTCATGCCTCTTTAGAGGATGCCACTTGGAATTTTCCAACATCTTTATAGTATTGTAGGATAAATTATAAAAAAAGGAAAAAACTCTTCACTTCTTTAATTATTATATCAAATAATGTACGTCAGATTTTTAAAAATTGATATAGTATGATTATTTTTATATGTTTCAATTTATTTATTATCAATTTTAGTCATGCTATTACTAGTTAAAAATTAATCAATATACCATGTAGATTTTTTTATCCAACGATATTTTTCCAATTGTCATGCCTCTTTAGAGGATGCCACTTGGAATTTTCCAACATCTTTATAGTATTGTATGATATGATTGTATGATTGTATGATAAATTATAAAAAATGAAAAAACTCTTCACTTCTTTAATTATAATATCAAATAATGTACGTTAGATTTTTAAAAATTGATATAATATGATTATTTTTTTATGTTTTAATTTATTTATTACCATTTTTAGTCATTCTATTACTACAAATTAACCAATATACCATGTAGATTTTATTATCCAATGATATTTTTCCAATTGCCATGCCTCTTTAGAGGATGCCACTTGGAATTTTTAACATTTTTATAGTATTGTATGATGATTTGTGTAAAAGAAAGAAAAATATATTATTGTTGAAGGATGAAATTAATTCCATAGATGGTCATGAAAATTATCTAAATATGATCATTTAGATTTAATAGGAGATAAAGAATTGAAAATTTTTATTTTGTGATAAAATATGCCAAATCCCATAGGTTAAGGAAAATGGTGAAAAAAAGGGTATTTTGGAGTATTTTTGGCTTTAAAAATAGGTTAAAAATACTTATACTATGTTATAAATCATGAAAATTGGTACCCAGGGGTTTTGACGCCTTTGGGACGCAACGGTGAAGTCGGAATTTCATTTTGACAGTGTTTATGCTAAGAAACGGTCGAATTGATAAAAAAAGACTTTAAGTAGGAAGTACCTTCAAATTAAGGGAAGTGAGATGATCTGACCGCCGCGAGTGGTGTACCTGCAACCACAAAGAAGACTAAACCAGGGGCTGATGTCCCAGAAAGCCCTCCGATGCTTAAGTCAGACCGGGAATCATAGATGTAATAAGTGTGTGTTTCTATATAAGAGTAGAATTGTCTCCCTTTATCATGTAGATGAATGAGGTATTTATAGCAATAAGTTGTAGGATTGTGGAGGTAGTTACCTCATTAATGGTAATTCATGGTGATCATGCTTGTGTAGATGGGAGTAGCGGGTAGTTACTTTAGGAGTAATGGGTAGTTATTGGAAGTGGTAGTTTAGGTGTTTGACTTATATATTGACTTTGACCTTTGACTATGGGTATTTTCGACAATGCAGGTATACGAGATATTTGACCCGTAACAGACAGTGTTATCCCGCGTTTCTGGACAGATTGTGTATGCTGTCTTCTCTGTGTGTTTGTCATGTTATAATAGTGCGTTGGATGATCTTGATGTGTATGGAATAGTGGTTTGGTGTTAAATGTATGTACGTGTTGTGATTGTGACTTGAGAAAATGTGAATGTGTGCTTATTCCGCATACGATTGAACTTTGTAGGAAGTCGATTCGTGACAGTGAATTTATTTGTGCGCTTGAGATTTGACTTGTCTTTTCTAAGGTACGTACACGCAACGAAGTTTTGCATTATATGATATGTACCATATATTAATGGTAAACAAAAGTAAATCATGGATATATAGTACGAATAATGTTATGTTTTCCGAATAAATAATTTCGATACAATGTTTTGATAAGAAGAGGTAGTATGACCTCACTAACTTTAAAGTGGACGTAGTATGACGTCAATTGGTGGAAAGAATTACTCGCGGTATATGGGGGCATTATGAGCCACCGCGGGGGTATGCATACTTAACCATAGGCACCGAAGTAAGGCGAGTGTCTATGGTAGAGACTTGCTTAATGGTTAGCTCCCCTTAATGTATTGTCTCACTTATGGAGATTGGAGTTGAACCGACAGTATGGCTGGAAAAGTACTGCAGTATGGCTGATTAACATTTACATGAAACTTGTAGAAACACTTATAGATTATGAATGCAACAAGAGGGGGGGTGAATTGTTGTATTGCTCTTTTTAGTATTTTTGCCCTGTTTTGCGGAATTTATACTTAATAAAAACACTTAAACAAAAAAGCAAGAAAGTAAAATGGAGGCAAGGATTTTACGTGGAAACTTTCTAGGCCTAATAGAAAGAAAACCACGACCACTCGGGATTTTAAGCTTCTCTTTATATTTTAGGCAATCAATACAATTACATAAAACAATTCTCTTCTTCTCTTCTAGGCCTCTTCTCTACACTTTCTCCTTCTCATTCTCTTCTCTTTGTTCTCTCGTTTCCCCTTAGACTTCCCCAAGTCTAATTTACAAACACTCAAAAACCCTTACAAGTAATTTTCTCTAGAATGGATAAAGACTAAAATATTGCATAAGAAAAATATTAAGAATTAATTGGCAAATGAAAGAATGAATATTTTTCTCACTTGGGTGATCTCTCTAGATTATTTCGGTTAGGGCACAATACCACATTATTAGCCGGTTATAAAAATCTCTTTTATATGAGATAAACCGTGTATTTTCTTCCATGATTCCCCTATTCTAAGATGTGGGAATGTGGAGAATTACCTTGGAGGTTACTCCAACTCATACGGTTACATTTAGTGAATAGTTAGCTAATAATAGTAAATTGAAGACTTATTCAACAAAACCCTAGCCTCTTCCCTATTTTTGTGGAGAGAAATAAGGAGACTTATTCTCAACCATTAGATTTATTTTAATTATTTGCCAATTAATATCTTATGCAATTATCTAGTATTTAACCGTATAATCAACTAAAAATAAGAAAAACTAATTTCCTACATTTCTTTAGTTGACTAACTTCTCCAGACTTGCTTCGTTGGGAACACTGCACTGTCTCCGTCAGCACTTATTCCAGTTTATCAATTCTTGGAACAGTAGATATCAATTTCCCTTTTGACTTTCCATTTGAACTTCAAGACTGACTTTTTGACTTTGACTTTGACTTTGACAAGTACAATATTCTTTAAACAAGTCTTTTAGGTGCCATCGACGACTTTGACAAAATCGGGTATTCGACCTACAAAACAATCTCTAAAACTTGTTTGTTTATACACTACAACATAATTTGCTTTTAGTGGGATATATTTAACGATATTTAATTTAAATGACACTATTTCAAATTTCTTATAATGTACATAGAGGTTTTAGTGACATTTATTAGATCATTTAGCAGCATATTAAAAAGTCACACTAAAGCTTTTAGCGACATAGGATCTAGTGACATTGCTTACAAATGCCACAATAGACTATAGTGACAATTACATATGCTACTAAAAATCAAATTAAGTGTCGCTAAATCACTTTTTGGTGGAACTCAAAATAAAAACCAATAATTATCATACTAAAAATATGAATCAGTGGCATTTTTTTAATGTCACTAAATCTAATGTCGCAAAAAGCTAAATTTGTTGTAGTGATAAATAAGAAAGTCATCATCAAAACTCAATTGGGCCAACAAATTCCCCCTTTTGATGATGACAAACTTTATAAACAAACTTAATTAAAATAGAGTAAAATAAATAAAATAGAGCATGCTAGAGATTGAAGCAACTCTAAGTAAGTAAACTTTAGCAAATCAAATTATAATTTACCAAGCATTCATTAAAACGGTTTACTCTAAGATTATATCTTAAAAACATATTATTTAGTGTGTATTAAACAAAGTTTATGTCTTTAGAATAAAACATTTTCCAAAAATAATAAACATAACAATTTAAGTATCAATTCTATACTTATGTGAATTTTGGAATAGACATATCAGAGCATCAGTGATAACATGATAAGCAAAAAGCAAACATTTAGCAAAGTTTAGTACTTTCTAATTAAAACAAAACAAAACATAACATAGTAATATTTGACGTACCCCAGCTGGTACTAAAAAAAAGAGAAAATATTGTTTGATTGTTACAAAACATACGGTGTGGCCAACAAACTACATAAATTGATTAATTGAGCAGAAGAAGGGATCAAGTGGCAGTCTCCTAATCAACAAACTCTGTCTGCACTTCAACTGTGTCAAGCTTTGCACCAAGACAGGACTCCATCTGGGACAGCTGATCAGTAATGGAAGCAAGTGAGACACGGACTTCATCTTGAAAAGCGTAGAGTTGAGACTGAAAATCAATAAACCTGGAGAGAATAAGATCAAGGGTAGCAGGAGGAACAGTGGAGGGGTTAGTATCAAAACTAGGTGTAGTGTGTGGAGGGGAAATGTGTGAGGTGAATGGTGGTGGAGTAGTAGGTATAGGTGATGGTGGTGGTGATGGTACATATGGTGGTGGAGGTGTGGCTGGTTTTTGTGAAGGAGGGGCATTTATAGGCTTTGTGGTGGGATGTGAGGTGATTTCATCATCCAAACCAACAAGACGTTTTGAGGCCAGCCTGCTGCTCTTTCTTGGAGTTAGCACTGGCTCCTACTTAACTGGCATAACAACCTCCTCATCATTAGAGCTTTCATCGGAATGTTCTTCCTCCAGTTCTTCACCTTCCCCTTCTCCAGAAGCTTCCCCCTCACTTAATACTTCCCCCTGTTCCTTAGTAACCTCTGCCTGTTCAGTGCTGGCAGAGGGAACAGCTCCTTGAACCTCTTTCTCTCTTTCTTCCCTCTCCTCTCCTTTTTCTATTTTTTCTTCTTCTTATTTTTCTTCTTCTACCTTCTCATCATCCGAACTAACATCCTCTACTTCCTCAACAACATCCTCTAGAATCCCCTTTTCATTTAATTTTAGATGCAAATTGTTTAGGCATTTTGCACCTATTTTGTTATTGGCACTCATAGGGAATTCTAGGCCATCTTAAAGGAACACCGAATTTCTTAAAAACATGAGTCAACAAACCTCCATACCCAACCATACAACGCTTCTTTATACAGTCAGCCAAATGTGATATCATTAACGAAGAAAAATTGATTTTAATGTGGTTAGCCAAACAATAAATCAATGTTGCATCACAAAGGTTTACTTCGCTACGCTTGGAATTGCGAGGCAAAACAAATCTTCGAGCGATATTGTACAACAGTTTGTGCAGTGGTGATAAAGAGTTGTGGCTAAAACGTTTTTTGTCATTAATTCCTAAAAATTTCAACACAGTGTTTTCATTTATCCCGGAAAAGACAATCTTTGACCCTACGTAATATGTATCGAACCCTACAGCAGGAACATTGAACCATTCCCCCAACATAAGACTATTGAACTCAATCTTGATTTCTTTAACTATGCTTGAACAAACACCGTTTTCAATTGAGAAATTTTTAATAAATTCACGCATAAGATTTGGGTAAATCGAATTGCATGAGTAGTCATACATCAAAACTTCCCACCCCTGATTATTTAAAATCGCATGTAATTAAGGGAAAGGGTTTGATTCATACCAATATTTGTCAATTCCAAATCCAACAGACATTTCTTTGGCGACTTCCTCAGCGCTGTTTGGGTCAAGTTGCTTGGTCTTCTTTGTGGGTCTGGATGAAAAAACCCCTTTTGGGTTGGAGTGTGGTCGTTTTGTTCCGGCATGCATGACCTTTGGTGTGGTTGATTTTTGTTCTTGTGAAGATGACGGTGGTGTATCTTCTGATGGTGAGGGATGAATCACTTGAAGTGGTTAGGTTGTATGAACTTTGGAGTTTTTCCTTTCATGGTTTTGCTTGAAGAAGAAGATTTGGGGGTTTTCATGGTGAATGGATGAAGAGAAGATGAAGGAGTGAAGGAGTGAAATGAGTATTGACGGTTTTGAAGAGGGTTTAGTAATGAGTAGTATGTCAGTTTGAGGGAGTGATGGGGTGTGTGAGTGATTGATGGGACGTGAGAGAGTGGGTACTTAAGTGTGTGAGTGGACGGTTATTGAAGGGTTTGTACTACTTCTGGGATCAGTTTATAGCGTGTGAACAAGGAGTGTAACGAAAAGTTCGCGGGTATATTCGTTGAATTAAAGTGGGTAATAACGATTTTTCGAAACACTACGATGATCAGTCTTTTACTACAATTTAAGTTGACCATCCGAAAAAGAAAAATGAAAATAAAATGCTGGAATTTGTGGAAAAAGAAAAATAAAGAAAATTTTGAAAATAAAAATAAGAAAGCATATGTCCTCGTTTTTTTTTTTTTCGTTTTTAATATGAGGACAATATCACATAAAGCAAACATATGCTACTTTGGTCTAATCAGTTAAGCATGCAATCAAGAAAACATTCATGACACATGCTTAAGATAATTGCGTACCTAAATCTTGCAATAATTGATTTCTCATTCATGATTGTTGTCGATGATCTAACCCTTCCAATTTTTCACGTTACTTTGAGGAGGAGTGCTAGCATTAAACTTTAGTGGAGCTTGATCATACCTAGTTCCAACCTCATCTTTTCATATTGTTCCCTTGGAAGTGGTTTAGTCATTATATCTGCAACTTGCTCATTGGTACTAACATGTTTAACAATAATATTTCTATGCTCAACATTATCCTTAAGAAAATGATGTCGTATATGTATATGTTTAACTCTAGAATGATGCACGGGATCTTTAGATATGCATATGGCACTAGTATTGTCACAATAAATAGGAGCACATTCAAATTTAATACCAAAATCTCTTAGCTGTTGTTTTATCCAAAGCATTTGGGAACAGCAAGGTGCTGCTGCCACATATTCTGCTTCAGCGGTGGATAGAGCAACTGTGTTTTGTTTCTTGGAACACCAAGATACTAAACATGAGCCAAGAAATTTTACCATACCTGAAGTACTTTTTCTATTCACAAGATCTCCTGCATAATCTGCATCACTATAACCTTTCAAATCATAGACATCACTTTAGGATAAAATATGGACAAGTCATCTGTTCCCTTTAGATTTCTTAGAATTCTCTTTACTGCTGTATGATGTGATTCCTTGGGATTTGATTGAAATCTAGCACACAAGCCAACACTAAACGAAATATCTGGCCTACTAGCTGTTAGATATAACGAAGATCCTATCATGGCTCTATACATGGTTTGGTCAACATTGATACCATTCGAATCTTCATCTAGTCTCATATTAGTAGCCATAGGTGTGTGGTTTGTTCTAGCATTATCTAGACGATATTTCTTTAGAAGTTCTTTAATGTATTTTTGTTGATGGATAACAATATCGTTAGCCGTTTGTTTAATTTGCAGACCAAGGAAGAAATTTAATTCTCCCATCATACTCATTTCAAATTCAGCACTCATTAGGTCAGCAAATTCTTTACATAATGATTCGTTAGTGACTCCAAAAATGATATCATCAACATAAATTTGCACAACTAAAATATCTGAACCTCTATTTTTAAAGAATGAGGTCTTATCAATTTTACCTCTAATAAAGTTATTTTCAATCAAAAACTTAGACAATCTTTCATACCATTGCCTAGGAGCTTGTTTGAGCCCATAAAGAGCTTTATCAAGCTTATAGACATGATCTAGAAAAGATGGATTTTTGAAGCCAGGTGGCTGTTCCACAAAGACTTCTTCCTCTAGAAAACCATTCAAGAAAGCACATTTTACATCCATTTGGTATAACTTAAAATTCATAAATGCAGCAAATGAAATTAGAATTATAATAGCCTCTAACCTTGCTACGGGAGCAAATGTTTCTGTATAATCAATACCTTCAAGTTGATTGTATCCTTTAACCACTAGCCTTGCTTTATTTCTTACTATTATTCTGTGCTCGTCCAGCTTGTTTCTAAAAACCCATTTTAAACCAATTATCTTTTTGTTCTTGGGTTTCGGTTCTAAGTGCCACACTTTATTTCTTTCAAATTCATTTAGTTCATCCTGCATTGCAACGACCCAATCTGAATCTTGTAATGCTTCTTCGTGATTCTTGGGTTCCAACGTTGAGAGAAATGCAAAGTGTGCACAAAAGTTTCTTATCTGGGATCTTGTCTGTGTGTCTATTTATGTCACTTATGATCAAGTCAAGAGGATGTGACTTTTGATGTTTCCACGGCTTAGGCATAATGTCTCTTGTGGAGACAGTTGTGGGAACAAGCTCACTAACTTGATTGACATTTTGCTCAGCTTCATTTTGTTTATTTTGTTCTACTCTAGGAGCAGCTGGATCAGGAACACCTTGCTGGTCCTGATTTCCCTGCTGTTTCTGTTCTTGATTAGGTTCTAAATTTTCAATTTGAACCTGCAGCTCTTTATTTGCTTCTTGATCTTGCTCTTTATGTTTGCTTTCATCATCTTCCGGATTAGCAAGACTTATCTTAAATTCACCTGTTTCTTGTTCACTTGTCATGAAGTTAGTTTCATCAAAAATAATGTGAACAAATTCTTCAACACATATAGTTCTCTTGTTATAGACTCTATAAGCTTTACTATGGGATGAGTAGCCAAGAAATGCTGCCTCATCACTTCGTTCATCAAATTTTCCTATATTTCGTTTTCCATTTACGTGAACAAAGCATCGACATCCATACACACGAAAATAAGAAATATTTGGTTTAATGCATTTGAATAATTCATAGGGGGTCTTAGAAGTGATTGGCCTAATTAACACACGATTCAAAATATAGCATGTAGTATTAACAGCTTCAGCCTAAAAGTTTCTAAGGAGACCACTGGCAATGAACATGGTTCTAGCCATTTCCTCTAATGTTCTATTTTTACGTTCAACCACACCATTTTGTTGTGGTGTCCTAGGTGCGGAAAAATTGTGACTTATACCATACTCATTACAATAATCCATAAACCTTGAATTTTCATATTCTTTACCATGATCTGATCTTATGTGGACAAGTTGATTGTTACTAGATTTTTGAATTTTATTTGCAAAAGCAACAAATTCATCAAAAGCTTCGTCTTCCCTAGTTAAGAATAAGGTCCATGTAAATCTACTGTAGTCATCAACTATAACAAACACATATCGCTTTCCACTGCGACTTTGAATTCTCATAGGTCCATAAAGATACATATGAATTAATTCAAGTGGCTTTGAGGTGGTCACGATATTTTTAGTTTTAAAGGACGACCTTACATGTTTTCCTTTGGCACAAGGATCACAAACTTCATCTTTTTGAAATTTAAGGGACGGTAATCCTCTTACTAGGTCTTTAGATCATAAAGTATTAAGCAATGTAAAACTAGCATGACCTAAACGTTTATGCCAAAGAAGAGTGTCATCTTCTATAACGCTAAGACATGTCAAACTGGCTTTGGGAACAGTGTGGAGGTCCACAACATAAGTGTTCCCTTTTCGGATTCCTTCCAGAACAGTGTCTCCTGTGTCATTCCTAGAAATAATGCACTTTTCAGAAGTAAAGATGACAGAGTTACCTTTGTCGCAAAATTGAGAGATACTTAACAAATTATGTTTAAATTCTCGACTAAAAATACATTGTCAATTGCATGGGAACTTAACCTTCCTACTTTTCCTTTGGCAATAATTTCGCCTTTCATATTGTCTCCAAAGGTCACAGTACCTCCATCATAGGCTTCTAGTGAGAGAAATTTTGTTTTATCACCTGTCATGTGCTTGGAACAGCCACTGTCGAGATACCATGAGCTGTTCCCCCTCACTCGAACCTGCAAAAGGAACTAATTGTTAGAGCGAGGAACCCAGTCATCCTTGGGTTCCTTGTCGATTAAGCATGAATCATATTTCTTAATCCATATGCGATCGACATAAATTTGGTTCGTTTTGTTGTGTTGTTCCTTTTTTAAACATTGAGATTTCAGGTGCCCGGTTTTGCCACAAAAGGAACAGATTTTACTACTAGGGAGATCAACGTAAACCTTTTTCTTGTTTTTATTCTTAATGTATCCTAGGCCTTCATCATTTTTAGTTTTAGCCTTTAGAATCCATTTTGGAACTTCATTGATTTTCCTTTTTCCTTGTGAATTTAATTCAGCTCTCAATTTCTCGTTCTCGATTTTACACGATTCTAAGTCTAATTTTAAACTTTGAATTTTAGTGCTAATCTCATGAATGGATTCATCATTAGGGTTCGTATTTAAGCCTAGCATTTTATATTGATACAAATCGACATTAAGAATAATGTTTTCTTGTTTTACTTTTTCTAAAGTTTCCTTTAACATCACATATTGCTCTAATAAGTCAAAGAATCTAGTTTGCACATCTGACCTAAAAGAATTTAGGTAGGCAACATGGTCATTACAAGTTTTAAGGTTTTTTTCCATTTGGAGACAGGTGGCAGTTCTTTTTTCCAGATTATCTTGTGTCTCCAAAATCATTTTAATCAATTCATGTTTATCCAATCTAAATAAATGGTTAGGAAATGAATTAGAAGACAATACCTCTTTTCCTTTTGACATTTCGTCGTGAATGACCATGAGACATAGATTAGCTGTTTTTTCCTCAACTAGAGCTTCAGTTTCAGCTTCGCTTTCAGATTCTCCCCATGCAGCAATCATTGCTTTGCGAAAGTCAGTCTTATTGAAATTCCCTTTTATTGGTTGTCTTCTCGTTTCCCTTGCCTTCCCTTTGCCCTTCTCGTTCTTCCATTGAGGGCACTCCTTGATGAAATGATCAGTGCTTCCACACTTGTGACATTCGTAGTTGGTTTTGGTATTAGGGTTCCTCTTTCTTTGTTGTTTCTTTGATTGTTGTATCTATTGGTACTGAAAAACTTTTTGAATTTTCGAACCAACATAGCAGTCTCTTCCTCATCACATTCTGACTCTTCTTGTTCATTCGCTGCCAGAGCCAAGCCTTTGTTTCGAGAACTGTCAGTTGTTCCCAGATGTAATTCATTGGTCATAAGGGAACCAGCCAACTCTTCCAGATTGAATTTTGTGGAATCCTTGGATTCCTGTATGGCTGTGACTTTAGCTCTCCAACGGTCATCTTGAGGTAGACTCCTGAGGATTTTCCTTACCTGTTCATCTGAGGGAATAAGCCTTCGAAGAGAGACAAGTTCGTTTGTTATGTTGGTGAACCTAGTGAACATCTCTTAAATACTTTTTCTTGGTTCCATAACAAATCTTTCATATTTTGACATCAGCAAGTCAATCTTGGAGCGCTTCACTTCACTTGTTCCTTCATGGGTAACTTCTGGCAGATCCCAAATCTGCTTGGTTGTTTTGTAACCATAATGCGATTGTGCTCATTTGGTCCAAGACTATGTTGAAGTAATTTGATGGCAAGAGCATTCATCTCCATTTTCTGAAAATCTTCTTTCTCAAATTCAGTGATCGGTTTGGGAACAGTTTCGTTATTGGAGTTGGTAGTTGTTACCTTGAAGTCTCCAATTTCGACAACTCTCCAAACTTGATAATTTTCGGCCTTGATGAAGATCACCATCCTATTCTTCCAATACGTGTAGAATTTTCCATCGAACATGGGCGGTCTTTGAGTAGAGTAACCTTCTTCCATTCGTTCATTCATTTTCAACATCTCTAAAATACCAAGATACGGCTCTCAGGGTTTCGTGATCAAATGAGGATAAGAGCTCTGATACCAATTGTAGAAACGCTTAGAGATTATGAATGCAACAAGGGGAAATTTGTTGTATTGCTCTTTTTAGTATTTTTGCCCTTTTTTGCGGAATTTATATTTATTAAAAATACTTAAACAAAAAAGCAAGAAAGTAAAATGGAGACAAGGATTTTACGTGGAAACTTTCTAGGCCTAATAGAAAGAAAACCACAACCACTCGGGATTTTAAGCTTCTCTTTATGTTTTAGGCAATCAATACAATTACATAAAACAATTCTCTTCTTCTTCTTCTCTTCTAGGCCTCTTCTCTACACTTTCTCCTTCTTTTTCTCTTCTCTTTGTTCTCTCGTTTCCCCTTAGACTTCCCCAAGTCTAATTTACAAACACTCAAAAACCCTTACAAGTAATTTTCTCTAGAATGGATAAAGACTAAAATATTGCATAAGAAAAATATTAAGAATTACTTGGGAAATGAAAGAATGAATATTTTTCTCACTTGGGTGATCTCTCTAGATTATTTCGGTTAGGGCACAATACCACATTATTAGTCGGTTATAAAAATCTCTTTTATATGAGATAAACCGTGTATTTTCTTCCATGATTCCCTTATTCTAAGATGTGGGAATGTGGAGAATTACCTTGGAGGTTACTCCAACTCATACGGTTACATTAGTGAATAGTTAGCTAATAATAGTAAAATGAAGACTTATTCAACAAAACCCTAGCTTCTTCCCTATTTTTGTGGAGAGAAATAAGGAGACTTATTCTCAACCATTAGATTTGTTTTAATTATTTGCCAATTAATATCTTATACAATTATCTAGTATTTAACCGTACAATCAACTAAAAATAAGAAAAACTAATTTCCTACATTTCTTTAGTTGACTAACTTCTCTAGACCTGCTTCGTTGGGAACACTGCACTGTCTCCGTCAGCACTTATTCCAGTTTATCAATTCTTGGAACAGTAGAGATCAATTTCTCTTTTGACTTTCCATATGAACTTCAAGACTGACTTTTTGACTTTGACTTTGGCAAGTACAATATTCTTTAAACAAGTCTTTTAGGTGCCATCGACGTCTTTGACAAAATCGGATATTCGACCTACAAAACAATCTCTAAAACTTGTTTGTTTATAAATAAGAAAGTCATCATCAAAACTCAATTGGGCCAACAAAACTGATTATAATTTATTAGCGTGATCGAAATCGTATTTCGAAAACCGACAGTTACTAAATCTTTCTTTTGTTGTACTTGATTAAATGATATGCGACGTTTGGCTGACGTGTACTTTTGGTCTTAACGATCCTGCGATGATGTTGTTTCCTTTCTGGGTAAATGACTAGCAGTAAGTTAAGTTTCAGGTTTGGGGAGTGAGGATTATCCTTTGGAGAAATAAACCGTTAGGGTATAGAAGTCTTGATATGAACTTCAAATACGTTCTAAGAAAATTTGGTTTTTATGAGGCGATTACGTTCTCAAGTTGTAATAAGTAGACTTTACTTTACAATATTATCCGCTGCTAAGATTTCCTTTATAACTAGTAGTTTATAATAACTCTAATAGAACTCGATCCGCAAGCTTTGTTTGGTTTCAAATCCGTTTTAAACTACCTTTCTAATATCTTGGTTTGACTCGGACTATATTTAGTTTCTTCAAAAAGTCGTCTTCTCTTTTAAACCGATCCGAGTTTTTCCGGGATGTTACAATTGATATCAGAGCGGGAATTCTATTCTAGCGTTATAAAGGTAGTTAAATAGCATAATAAGAAATAAAACGCATCTTAAAAGTTATGAGAGAAAGGGGTAGACTTTAAGGGGAAATTCAGACCTTTTTATGTGTTTATCAAACTTAGAAATCCAATTATATATGTATCTTAATAATTACTTAAATTCGAACTATTATGATATAAGGTGTTGCTTTATTTTTAATTATATTATTTCTAACTTTTTTCTTATGTGAATTAAGTGTTTTCCTCTCTTATTTTTGAGCAGTCTGGTTCTATTTATTTAATTTTTTTTTCTTCATTGTGAATTGATTGAGGATAGGTTTTATGGGAATTGAAGGGAGGATGAGGAAGAATAATAGAATGAAGATTTACCATAAGAGTAAATTAAATCCAACATTTAGGACTTGTCATCTTTTGAGTGTTAAACTAATTAATTTTTTTTTCTTTTTCTTTGTGGATATTACTTGAGGATTGAGTGTGTATGAGTGGTTGGATCGTGGATCCACTTGTGTTTGAAAGAGTAAGTGGGAATGCGTTTTTTAAGTTGAGGATTGAAATTTCTTTGTGACTTTATTATTATGAACTCAAAGAATAACTTGAGTTGAGAAGTGATTTATCAATTTCAAGTCTCACTAAGCATGGCAAACTAAACTACTATTTACTTTTGGAAAAGCAAAATAAAAGGAAAAAAAGGGGATAGAATAAATAACGTAGTTTGTAAGAGCAATAAGTCATATTCTATCTATCTACCCTTTTGCGATAACTTCCATGCTTGGCCTGAAGGGGCACATAGTCTATTTAAGCAAACCTCATTCTTGTATAATTTAGAGAAAGCAACTAAGAAACTGCATTAGATATTGTTGGACACCTATAAGTGATGTCATTCTGAGGGTATGGATATGACAGAAACTTTAATTTGAATTATTAGAGAATGAGTTGTGGTAATAAAATTGGTTGAGGTGGAAAATTCTAAAACCACTGAATGCGTACTTTCACAGAGACATATGAGATGATTCAGACTGTTCCCTATTTTATTTTATTTATAATCATATCTTTAAGGATCTTCATGAGGAAGCACATTAGAGATGGATCGTATTATTATATATATATATATATTATATAATTACTATTTATATATTATAATATATATATATAAATAGTATGTATTTATATATATATATATATGTATTATATTATATATTATATTATATATATATATATGTATATATATATATATGTATATACATATATATATATATATATCTATATAATATATATATATGATGTAGTTATATATATATATATATATATATATATATATATATATATATTGTTTTATGTTAATTGATTTTTATTTTGGAGTGGCTTGCATGCCACAAAACTTACTGCTTTGATTTGGTTGTCATTGGTTTTCTATGTTTGAGTTCATATAACGGACGAAGGACTTCGAATAACTCCATCTTAAGAGTCACTTTATAGTTGATTGTTAATTCCCACTCCAGTAAAAGTGTTTGATAATACTCGATGATGATGATGGGATATTACGCATAATGTTGTTACTATGAGTGGTCCTGTTGACCAAAAGATTCTATTATGAGAAATTTGCATGTAGGTTTGAAATAAAAACCTAAGCTAAAAGATCATGACCATAAATAATATCTTTGACTAGGGTTAAGTATTACTTGTGATATTTGAGAATGATTATGATGAGTAATCATCATATTTTTATACTATGGGTACTGAGTCCTCCACCTTATATTACGTTGTGAGGTTTCAGTAGTGGTCTCACTTGTTGTAAGAACATCTTTGTAAGACCTTCTCTAGGAACATTTCACGCATTACTTTTGTTTTGGAAGGAGTTTTTGGTAAACAATAGTAAACATGGTTTTAACTGTCTCTTTTGTCAAATTAGGAGCACTCTGATCAAAACATTATGGTGTTTAGACTTGGACGAATTCTTTTATGATTTTAAAAAAAAAATCATGATTTATTTTTCCTCTATTTTCTTAGTTGACCTATGTGAAGATAATGTTTGTAATTGTTGACTATATTATGTAGAGATTTTATGCAAGTTAAAAAGTATTATATGATTGTTGTTATGGCATTTATTGTTGAGGGAATGATTTAGTTGTAAATGCTTTTATTCCACGAAGAGGGTGAGTAGTGAAGTACATTTTATTCGGGATACATGTGTGTGACTATATTGGTACAACGATTGGTAACTTGGATTATATTGAAGTACAACATATTCTCATGTGTGAACGTATCGAGAGTTCAGAAGCATGTGTAGAGGATCATAGTCATCGTTAGACAAATTAGAGATAATACGCTTTATCACTCGATGAGTTTCATCTTTCAAGAACTCATTTAGAGATTTGGAATTTAGATGGTGGAAACTTGGAAATGCATTTGGATGAAGAAAGGAAGGACAAACAAAAAGGTTGAATCAAATAAATGTTTGCCTTGGGTGATTTAGTGACTGGTGTACTTGATTAACCACGTTACTTAGAGGCAATTGCTTTTAGTAAAGTGCTTGGTTGTACGATGGTGAAATTTTGTTACAAAACTCGAAAAGTTAACTTGACACAATATTAGAACTTGTAGGGGATAATTGTCTTTTCTTTATGATTGGGTGTCGGAAGATATTCTAAAAGGATGAAGTGATTAAATTATCTCACAACCAATTGGTTTGAGGAGGTAGAGTCCAAATATTGCTTTTTATGGAGATATTATTTGTGTTTACCAGTTTATGCTATTTATAATGATAGTATTCGTAAAAAGGAAATTTGTGTAATCAAGAATATTTATAAGAAAAGAAGTTTTACACATATATTATTGATGGTATTGTGTGAATAAAACTAGTAAGGTCCCCGTGGAGTTCGGTAGTTATTATAATACCTTAAAAATCGTAAGATGAAGATGTATGGTATTAGATAACGAAGATGATGGCAAGGATGAAGGGGATTACAGGGGCAACATGGCTGTGGAAAATGTATTATGATGGCTAAGTTAGAAAGGGTGAGTTGAAGATTGGTTAATTATGTTAATGGTAAAGGGAGTTCATAACGTATTCTGAATCGAATACGGGAAATGATGTTGTTCGGAGGGAGTACTTCAACAAGGGTCTTAGTCAAAGACTTTATTGGGTATTAGGCTGGTACGTGGTGATACTTGAGAGAAAGTTTAGTTGAATGGTTTGAAGGATTACAATATGTCGACAACACTTCCTTAAATGATTCGATTTATAAGAAATATTTAGTTGATACGCGCTTGAATTGAGTGCATGGTTTAGGATTGAATGAACATTTCGGTAATCCGACTGGTGGATTGAACTCAAGGTGCAACTAGATTATGAATACTTGGGACTGCGATGTTAATTGTAGCCTTGTAGGTCAATTTAATGTACTAGTGATTTTATGAGACATTGGAAATCAGTTCTTTTGTGCTAAGAGTGAGTATTTGGAAATGATATTGGATTGTTCGATTGTGATGTTAAACCTGAAGAGAATCATGAAGAACATAAATATATTTTTTTTGTCTTACATAATGGGGAAGGATTCATCGAGGCTAGTTGTCGTGATATTACATTTTAATATAAAAGTTGTAAAGGATTTTGTTACACAAGAACTGTTTGAAGAATTGGTTGTCTTAAGATGTGTTGTTGAGATGAAGGAATTTGTGCAATTTAAAGGAGTTATGGAAATGAACTGTCGAGGTTTGATTTTTGACTGCCTTAACGCATTAAGGTTGTGTGGACATAAGATTTTAAGCAAGCTCTTCACGATTTTTTTAGGAGGTTAACTTCATTTAAATAACATGGTTAAAGTTTTAAGGTTAGTGTGAGGATGGTTTCTGGAGGAGATTTTGGGTTTAGAACTTTTATAAGAACAAGGGTGATTATTTGTGCGTCTTGCAATTTTTTTTTTTGAATGTTTGAAGCATGATTTCCCATTGGTGAAGAGATCTTGGTACTTTAGATGGAAATACGAGTTGTGCAAGTTGACTGTTATGGTATTTGTTGGTTGTAGGAGTTGTTTTTTTATTTTATAGCGTAGTGATATAAGTGAAAAATGGGAATCTCAGTTCAACTGTTGATTTAATAAGCTTTGGAGTTACTATAATTTAAGGGAAGAGCTTAACCCCATCACTTTGACAAGTCTTTGTGTTTCTATTGGACAAAGGAAATGTGTAGATGTTTTATGGATTGAAGTGAAAAATTATACTTAAAAAGGAAAGTGTGGTTTTCATTAGGGTGTTTTATCTCTTTGGCTTGTGTATACAAAGGAATTGTGAGTAATCAGGTAAAGGGTATTTTGTTATAAAGTGGAAGAGTTGCTCAGGTTGAAAAGATTGAAGTATTTCCACGTTAGGAGGATATTAGATGTGATGTAATGAATCATTGAGTGACATAGTCTTGGTGATCCTTTGAAGGAATGTGTACTTAGACATGTTTAAACTTCATGGTCTTTGCTTATCTAGGGGGGGTGGGGTGAATAGGTGTATCAATTTACTTCTAGGAATAAGAGTGCGATGCATATGGTGGAATGGAGTTTAAGTATCTACATTAGAGTTTAAGGTTAGGGTAAGTCATACGGTATCATCATTAATTATTTCGGCAAAGCTGAGTAAGGAGTTCGATCAGTTGTGTTTATAGATAATTCAAGAAAGAGAGTTGGAAGTTAGGTTGAGTGTGTTATTCATTCAACCAACGTTCTTTGAGAAATTATTAAATAGCTAGTTTGAGGATTCCTAGTTTGTTAAACTCCGAGAACAAGTAGGTGAAGGAAAAGCAGAAGGTTTTTCAGTACATGGGGATGGTAGTCTTCGTTTAAGGGTCGATGGTGTGTGCCAGATGGGAGCGATTCTTTGAAGAAAAAGTTTTTTTTTTTTAATGAAGATCATAGTTCTAGTTACTTTGTTCATCTTGGGGAAGACAAGGTGTATCAAGATTTAAAACTCATGTTTTGGTGGTCGGGTTTGAAGAGAAATATTGCAAAAATTGTTGCTAAATATTTAACGTGTCAAAAAAAAATTCTAGTGTGGAAGTGGGATGACATTTCCATGGATTTTTGTGTTGAATTGCCGCAAAGGAGAGCCAGTAATGATACTCTTTGGGTCATCCTGGATAGATTGACTAAGTCGACAAGGTTTATTTCAAGGAATCGTAAGTGGGATGTGGAACAACTTGTTCGTCCTTACATTAAGTACGTGACTCGTTATCATGGGATACCTCGTACTATTGCTTCTGATTGGGATACTCGGTATTTGTTACATTTCTAGAAATCACTTCAGCAAGCGTTGGGAACCACTCTTCTTCATAGTACTTCTTTTCATCTGAAGACCGACGGTCAGACAAAACGTGTCAATCAAATACTGAAGGTCATGCTAAGAGCAATTGCTAATGAATAGCAAGCAATTTGGGTTGAGTAATTAGGATTGGTTAAGTTCTCATATAGTAGTAATTATCAAGCCATATTTTATGTGGCACCTTTTTGAAGCACTTTGTGGGCGTAAGTGTTGCAATCAAGATATATTTAGGTTTTAATTTGATATGTTGTGTGTTTGGGTAACTTCACGAAAGCTGCTACTTTGGGTTTTGATATGTTGTTATAGACGTGTGAGAAGGTTAAACTTATTTGAGAGTAAATGAAGGCAGCCCGGGATAGATAGGTCATATGTTGATTTGATGAACCTTTGTCTTATGAAGCAACCTATTCAGATATACATTATGATTTGTATTACTAGTAATAAGGATACCACAATGGTTAAGGTATTATGCTTAAATCTTGGGTTACAAAAGATTCTCTGTGTGAGATGGACCTTTAACTTTTCTATCATGTCAGTAAGTTACGAGGACGTAACTTCTTTAAGGGGGGTAGAAGGCGATAGGATTTTCGTGCGTTGCGTTATTTTGACCTAGTTTCTTTTGTTATGTGCTTGTTTCGTGGTTTGTGTGTATGGTTGTTTTGTGTTTTGTGTTTGTAAGTTGTGGTTTTGGGGTCAAAACCTTTTTAAGGGGGTAGTCTGTAACACCCCGATATTTTCCCAATATATTTAATGATTTACTAGTAATATTATTTTATATAAATAATGTTTTTATTTATTTATTTTGGGCTTGACCAAGAGTTTTCAGTCCTTTTTAACAATTTAGTTGTTTCGATCCCAAAACCTTTAACCCATTTCTTATTTTAAATTTCAAAAAATTTTAAAAAAAATTAAATAAAAGAGGGTAATTGAGGGGTTTGCCGGCCCTATGGTAGAGTTTGTGGAGTTTTTGTAACTCCCATTTGGGAATCTAAGGGTTAGGCAATTATCTCAAATATTAATTCAAATTAATTCCTTATGTTTTCTTTCTTAGAATTTTCCATTTCCAAAAATTGTAAGAAACCTCACATAAACCATTCTTTCCGTCCACACTCCTAAAATCATCAACCTTCATCAATTGGTATTTTGTTCTTTGGCAAATTGTGAGTAAAATTCTTATTCTAATTTTATTTTTAAGTTTTTAATTTAAATTTCTATGATGGTTATGGGTGTTATTTTGTAATTTAGGATTAATTCATGATTTAAAATTCATCTATGAGGTTGTGATGTATTTTTTCTATGTAAATTAATGTGTGGTGTTTAGGGTTTTGGAGATATGTATATATGTATGTGAGAAGTTTTGTTTGATGGTTGATTGTGAAGTATGAATAACGAAATTATATGCTCATAAAAAGATGTGTGTGGTGTAAGAAATCCATTTTTATTATTTGAAATGATATGAAGTTGTAGTGTTGCTAGAGAAATTTTAATTTTATATATATATATATATATATATATATATATATATATATATATATATATATATTTATATATATTTATTTATTTATTTATTTATTTATTTATTTTGCCAAATGATTTGTATTATATACCAAGGAGAAACCAAACAGATACAAGACGAAAAGGAAATTAACTCCCGCTCGGGGCACCAAAAACGCTAACGCTCAAGACAAAAAACAGCAGAGCGGAAGCCCAAAAACAAACCCAAAAACTACCTAGTTACAAGCATTTCTACCATTCTACTGTTAGGTCTTCCTGCAATTCTAAATACTATACAATCTACAACCTCTTTTTGGCTAAGAAGGTGGTTGTCAAAAATTTTCTTGTTGCGCTGCTTCCAGATGTTGTAAATCATCTCCGTCCACAAGCCGACAATAAGCTTTACCCGATCAGTCTTTTTTTTGTTGACTTTGTTCATCTCCAGGATTTTAGCTTGGAAGTTTGGCCCTTCCAGTTTTCGGGGGAGGAAACTGAATAAGCGAGCCCTAATCTCCCGCGCATTCTGACACTCGAAGAAAACATGCTGCACTGATTCAGGAGCTCCGTTGCATAAGGGACACCGATCATCAAAGAGATCTAACCATTTTCCGACTCTATATTTTGTTGCAAGCCGATTCTAGATAGCTAGCCATGTGATGAACTTGGCACTCGGGGTAGCAGCATTCTTTATCATAATGTTCCCCCATGGGACCTTGGGCGAATCTGAAATGAGTAAATCATAGACCTTACCGATATTGAAAGAGTTCCCTGTAGTAATAACCTCCCAGCCTCCAAGCTTCTCAACTATGTCTCTCTGCTTTATGATCTTCTTGAAAATCCATGAAGCATGAATAGAAACTCTTGCGTCACAGATTTCACGAGTTTTCAAGTAGTAGCTATGAACCCATTTCACCCACAGATTTTTCTTGTTCTGAGCAAGATTCCACAAGTGCTTTAGGATTGCGGCTTTGTTCCACACATACATATCTCTCAGGTTGAGACCCCCTTTGGCAAAGGGTAAGACCATTTGTTTCCATGATCCGGCTGCTTTTTTGGAAATACGCTCCTTCCCAGTCCAGATGAAAGATCTACACACATCCTCAACCATCTTGATGAGTTTTTTCGGGAAGCAGAAGATTTGCGCCCAAAAGTTTTGCATTCCCCCGATAACACTGCGAACTAGCTGGATCCTACCTGCATATGATAACAGCCGAGAGGACCAGTAGCCAATCCGACCAATGATTTTATCCACCAGCGGTCTACAATCTCTAGCCTTTAACTTTTTGGAATGAAGCGGGACTCCCAGGTATCGGAAGGGGAACTCGCCTTCTTCCATCTGAAGTAAACCTAAGATTTGCTCCTTGCTGTGCTGATCAACTCCTAACACATAAACATTACTTTTATTTGTATTAGCCTCCAGTCCCGAGGCCTTAGAGAACCGATTGAAAGTGTGCATCATACTTTGGACAGAGGAGATATCAGCCCTGCAGAACATGAGAAGGTCGTCCGCGAACAAGAGGTGTGTGATGTTTCCTTTCCTGCATCTGGGATGGTAATGAAAAGTAGGAGTATCCCTTTGCCTGTGTAAAAGTCTGGACAGGTACTCCATGGCAATGGCGAACAAGTAGGGCGAGATAGGATCTCCCTGGCGCAACCCTTTCTTTGCTTTAAACGGTTTTAGAGGCATGCCGTTAACCAGAATAGAGAAAGAGACCGTGGTTACACAAGCTTTAATCCAGCCCACGAACCTGGGAGGGAAACCCATCTCCTCCATAACTGAGAACAAACACCCCCAACTAATCGAATCATAGGCCTTCCGAAGGTCCATCTTGATCATGCATCTTGGGCTGTTGTTTTTGAGCGTATAACCCTTGATGAGCTCTGTAGCAAGTAAAATATTATCCGCCATTTGCCTCCCTGGAATGAACCTTGATTGAGCTTGATCGATCACTTCCTCCATGACCTGCTGAAGCCTACTTGCAAGGATTCTAGATATAATCTTATAGATGACATTACAGCAAGCAATTGGTCTAAAGTCCCCCACTTTGCACGCATTTTTTGTTTTAGGGATAAGGGTAACAGAGGTGCAATTATACGGGGCGAAGAGGTCAAAGTTGTTGAAGAAATCTGTGATGGCACCTACCAGGTCTTCTCTAATGATGTCCCAAGTCGTCTTGAAAAAGCACGCATTAAACCCATCTATACCCGGAGCTTTGTTGTCATTTATCCCAAACAAAGCATCTTTTATCTCCCCTTCATTTACATCTTGGATAAGCATTTGACTTTTGCGGTTGTCGATCTGGGAACCCTCTCTCATGACTTTCCTATCAATCACCTCAAGGTTTGGATTTGCACTTCCTTGGAGGTTTTGATAAAAATGAGTAATTTCGTCATGGATCTCCTGTGTGGTACTAATCCACTTTCCATTTCGATCTTGGAGCTCATAAATGTTGTTTGTGGCTCGCCTCTCTTTGATTATCGCATGGAAATAGGCCGAGTTTTCGTCTCCATTTCTCATCCAGTTGATTCTAGCTTTTTGGAGGAGAGCCTTCTCTTCGACTATTCTCCGTTTCTGGAGGGCAGCTTCTTTCTCAAGGTGGTGATATTCTATGTTTGTGGGGTCATCTTTCAGATCCGATTAAACCTTGTCAAGAGTCTCCTCCCAT
>CM033458.1:2551059-2593559 GCA_019425755.1 Amaranthus cruentus | reverse complement strand
GTTTGGTTCATCATGCAAGTAAGGACCAAAGCATTCTTCGTTACATATGGGGTGAATATCGGTAATATTAGTTCACATTGATTTTGAGGTGTGATGCACAAGGCATCCTACTATTTGGTATTAAGCAATTGTGTTATGATCAAGATGTTCTTGTCGAGGTAAAACCAAGATAACCCAAGGGCTAAGAATTGAGGACAATTCTTCTCAATAAGAAGAAGAGAATGAACCATGTGTGGTTTAGGTTTTGCTAGGCCTTACAAAGGGTGGAAGATTGGTTGTTCAATAGCTCATTAATACATCAACATTTTGAAGCTATTGTGTGTAAGATGAGCAACGGGACATCACAAATAGACAATTCAATAAGCCAAGCATCTAGTTGACATAAGGAAACAATAATAAGTCTTATACATTTGTTTTTTTTATATAGTTAAAATTCTGTTTTGTTAGTTAGCTTTGAGGGAGGCTCTTTTCTAGCCGTTAAGGCCTAAGCCAAGTACTATAAATAATGCTTCCCTCCTCAATTGTAAGAACAATTTAGTTTTAATAAAAATTCTCATTCATTTGCAAAGTTGTGCAACACTTTCAATTTGTTCTTTCCTTGAGTAATTCTGTGAGGAATTAGTGCTCAAGAAAGGAGTCATTCTTCTCCAAGATCAAGTGGATCTTTGAGAGAAGAGTGAGGATTTGGCCTTGTAATCCAAGAGGGTGATAAAAGGTATCTTCCAAGGACAATCAGTCTTCAAGATTGATTTCCTACAAGCAACAATCGAAGAATTCTGATCAACAATTCAGAACCGTTGTGCATTTGTCATAGGATCATCAAGTTAAGGGTATTAATAACCATTTTCCTTCCCCAACTTGGTGCACCTACGTGGCTATGCTTGCAAAGAAAAAGTGCTGCGCGAAATTAAGTCTCCATTCGACCGAATTGCCAGGCCCATTCGCCCGAATGGACCCCATTTGCCCAAATAGGTCACATTCGGGGTTTCCAGAACGTTTGGAAACTCATTCAGCACACATCACTTTGCATTCGCTCGAATTGCATTTGTCATTTGCTCGAATCTTATGTGTTCGCCCAACTTTGTGTGGAATTCGGTGTTTCCAGTAAGCTTTAGGCACATTTCCTTAGAGCAGCACATAGATTCGCCCGAAGGTGAGCTAGATTCGCCCGAATGCAGGCTATAATTGCCCCACTTGTTGTTTTTCAACTTCAAACAAGCACCAATCGACTTCCGGGTTTTGTGAGATCTTTGGGAATGACTTGGAGCACTTGGGAATGCCTCGAAACACGTGCCTCTTCTTTGATTATGATGCCAAAGCCTCGAACTCGATCCGTTTCACCTCGAAATCTCCGAAAATACCTGAAACGACCTTAAAACACCGCGGAGACAAGAATAAGGTACAATCGAGTGTAAAACATATCAAACCAATAAGAAACAAGGAGATTCGAGCACATCACATACGCCTAGCTAAGAATGAGGTGACTTTGTTCAAGTTAATTTCTCAGCCACCATCTCATAGTTTTTTTATTTTCAGTTTGGTATCATCAACTAATCTATATCATGATCTATTTGTTGTAAACTTGCATTCAACATATTCTTAACCCAGAAATAGACCTCATTAACAATGCTATATAAAAACAAAATTAAAAAAAAAAAAAAAAAAAAAAATTTAAACATACTTAATTATAATTATATTTTATAAACATGCCCAATATGATCCATACTTTGCATATTATAAAGTAAATATAATGTAAAATTTCCATATAAAAAGTAGAGTAAGAAATTATACCATACTATCACCAAGGATTAGTTTTAAGTACTAATTAAAAATATAATAAGTAAGGTCCTGCAAGCTCCAATGCTCCAAAAGTGATGTTCTCCCAAAATAATTTTCCAACTCCAATATGATGATGATTTAAGTTAGTGTTTTAAGCTCCATTTTCTTGAGTTTCATCAACTATATAATAAAAATATAATTAGGAAATGAATATAAATGTTTTATTTTATATTCCTTTTAAAAGGAAATTAGGAATTGGGTGGAAAATAATCAAAGGCTTAAGGTTGCACGGTTAGATGCTGATTGGTGGGTATTTTGCTCCAATTTGCCAAGTCAAAATTACTAGTCTATGTGTTCTATTAATACTAAGACTTGGGGACAAATGGGTAAGGGATTAGATTAAAATAAATTCGAAAAAATCTTAACCCATGATTTCATATACTACCATGGATTATAGGGGTAAGGGATGATTTGATTTTTGCTTGAGTCATGAAATTTACTTGTATAAGTGTACAAGTATAAAATAATATGGGTAGGTTTGACCATAGCAATTTTTTTTTAATTTTATTTTATTTTATTTTATTTATTTATTACTATTATTTTTTTTATGATAAAATTTAGTTTAGGTGTAAAAACAAGCTTAAAAGTGTAATTAAATTTAGTATTATAATTATAATGGTTTTAAAATAGCTTAAGTGAAAGTGTTAAAATCATTAAACTAATTGTTAACGAAATTAATTATGAATTAAGTATCCAAAACGTAAAGCATTAGTAAACCGTAAGTTTAAAAATTTCACAAATTTTGAAGTATATAAATTAGCAATTAAAACTTTTGAGCTCAAAAAAAATATTTTAGAAATATAAAATTTCGAGTTGGAAATAATTTAAAGAACTCGAACGCGTATTGAAATTTTAAGGGAATATAAGATTGGATATAAAAATTAAATCTGGAGGAAATAAAATCATATATGATGACTAAATTAAATTGGAGTTAAGGATTATGAATTAAGAATTTATCGGGAAAAATCAATGGGATAATTACAGGAAAATTTCGAGTCTATTACAATCTTGATTTCTTCCCATATTCTATATGGGAAGAACAAAGGGAAACAGAGGGAGTATCAAATAACAATCAATTAGAGTTAACAAAGCTTGATTTCTATCTCCTAAATACCTAAAGTAGAAGCAACGTAGATATTCTTCTCGTCATTTATGTATTTTAAACAATTCTAATTTCCATGATGCTTAATATCGGAATAAAACACTATTGATCTAGACTAGCTCTAGATTCACAATGGCTTTCAAAACTACTTTGCTTTTGCCTTAGTGATCATATAGTTTGTTGCTTCTCTCTATCTTGAAGACTTTCTTCACATATTGAACCATAAGAACATCTTTTATTGATTCAACACAAATTATTTGTTTTACAGTTTTGAATATACCAATCACTTTTAAGTGAGTTTATTATTACAAAATAAAAGTCTTATTAAACTCAACATTAAGGTATTCTCAATTTTCAAGATGGCTTTTCATCTTGAAAAAGACATACATTTATTGAGTCGGCTATCAACTATAGACTTGAACATCTCAAAACTCTCAATTGTAGAATCATAAATGTCATCATCAATCAAGAATCATGGATTCCATCATCAATCATGTGACAGACAAGGAACTCTCACTTGTAATTTCAAATCTATCTTTCCTTAGCACACAAATTAAAAAGTGGATTAATACGAATTTGAGATTTTAAGTATATCAAATATACATTCATGCTTATCGAGAACTATTCCTTAAATCATTGACAACACAAGGAAAAATTATTTTATATTTGTATTTCTTTTTAAGACCACAAACAAAAATATAGAAATCATTATTGTTTAAATCATAAGTAATCTACAAATAAAATAGGAAAAATTATTTCTAAAAAGTCAACATTTTGGCCATTTGCAAATAAAGAGCCAACGTTTTATTTATTCAATAAAAAGACAACCTTTGTCTCATTTTTGCAAATAAAGGGATAACAGGTAAGTTTTCAACTCTAAATTTATTGAATAAATGAAACGTTGACTCTTTATTTGCAAAAATGAGACAAAGGTTGTGTTTTTATTGAACAAATGAAACGTTGACTCTTTATTTGCAGATGGCCAAAAGGTTGGCTTTTAGAAATAATTTTTCCAATAAAATAAACAAAGTGCAAAAATAGTTTATGTTTGTCAAGATATAATTGTTTGAATCATAAGTCATCTACAAATAAAATAAACAAAGTGCAAAAACAGTTTATGTTTGTCAAGATATCACTTTAAATAATTTTAAATCAATTTAAAATAAGCAGTCATAAACACTATTCATTTTAAGTTGTCCCTTATGAATATAGTGATTCCAAGACCCTATTTAAAATAATCGTAAGCGAATTTGGACCCTACTGTTAAAAATAATTTAGTAAGGTAAGTAAACTCTTTTACTAATTATAACACATGTAATTCTTGGTTGATTGGTAAAATCTCTATATCAAGAGCCTACACCTTTGCTTAAAAACTCAAAACCCTTTTGAGGATTTTGTTGAGCATAACCAAATAAACATGTAAATTTCTCAAATTTACTCAATTCCTCAAACCAATTAGCAAGTAGCAACACTCTACTTGGGTAGAACCTATCACTATTGTTAAAGGCTTCAGTAGATGTTAGGGCTGTTCAAAAAAACCCGACCCGATGACCCGCCGCAACATAAATGGCTGGTCAATTTCTTAAGGTTGCGTTTGGGAACGAAGAATTGAATTGAAATCTTAGAACTCAATTTTGAATTTCTAAATTGTGAATTTCAAATTCAAATTTATTGTTTGGAAAATTTTAGAATTTTTAATTCTATAATTACAAATCTTAAAATTTGTTTGGAAACATTGATATTTTCAATTCTTGAATTTGAAATTCTAACATTGTTTTGGCAAATATGAATAATTGCAATTCTTGAATTCAATATTCATATTCAAATATAATGGTTAAAAAACATTTTTCGTAAAATATAGTCACTACTACATACTCTAAGTACATCCAAACTATTAATATGAAAAAATTACTCAAGAGTTAAGACATAGTAACACCCAATCCAATTTTTCATTTTCTGACAGTCCCTTTAGCATTTCAAACTCTTCTCTGTCCTTCAAAAACAACTTTGTTGCCTTCAAGATTTCATGTCGATCTAGTCCGGAAACTTTTGAAACAACATCATAAACCTCTTTGGAATCAAGCTTCGGTGGAGGTTTGTTTGCTTGTAGATATTTCTCAAACGAATCTGTAAATTTAGAAATAGCATCCACAATAGAATCTCTCTTTATCCTCTTGTTAGATGGTGCAGAATTTGCCGCAGATGCACTGCACGTTTTATTTTCTTTCTCCATTGCTGCAACTGATTCTTCATGTTGCTCAGCTTCTTGACCCGTAGCTCTATCCATGGCAAATAGGTACATATCTCATCCCAATGATCAATGCTCTTATTTCTATAAGCAGAAGCTATGGGATTGATCTGTTAAAAAATTATTAGATAAATATTATAATGTAAAAAATACAAGTTATTTATACCTCTATTTTTTTATCATATATATTATCACAAGGACTAAAAATAATACAAAAAATAAAGACAAGCAAAGACTAAAAAATTATTATGAAATTGTACCTTAGAATAGGCACTCCATTCCACGTGGTCTTCGATTGGGATAACAAGCATCTTCTTATCATCATCCGACTTAAACTTGGTATAAGTGCGAATATATGTGATTACTGAATGATGTTTCTTCCATACTTTGATTCGATTCTTGACATGTTAGGTTGTAGCCAATAAACCCAATTGGTTCCTTAGGTTATCAGCAACAGCTTGATACGCATGTGGTTTGAATTCTCCATCACCCTTATTTCCTTCATTAATTTGCTCAAACAAAGTGGAGATGAGTATAACATCCATTTCTTGGTTCCAAGTAAGATAAGCTCGTTTTTGTTGTTTTTGTGGTAACATTGGCTCTTTTTCGAATCTCTTCATGATGAATGCTAAAAGTATGTCTCAGATTCTTGTGGCATTAACAGAGATTACAATCAGTGATTACAAACATCAACATATATTTGTGGGGTTGAAATCAACATATAGTACAAGTTTCTGAATCAAGCTCTACAATAACTGCAAACTTTCAACACAAATAAGTCCCAACATGCTAATTTGTAAAAATGAAAAAATAATAACAATACATAATTAGTTGTTCTTTCAAACAACACTTAAGACAGTAATCAGACTTCCAATCTAGCTTAATACAATCTACTAGCATTTAAGACATTTAGGACAATGGTCTTCTAACTTAAATCTCAAGTAGCATGTGTCCTTCGCTGTTGATATTCTTCAAACATCTTTTGAGCAAGATTATCTCTAAACTCTTTCCATTCATTACTTGATTGCGTACTAAAAATGTAATCATCTTCTACATCTTCTTCATCAATTGTCTCTATATTTAGCAAATCTTCATCTACCTCATTAATAAGACTTGTTTCATCCATAATTTCTTCCCTCAAAAAGTTATGGAGAATAAAACAACCATTAATAATTCTAATTTGAGTCTTTTTCTCAAAAAGACTTGGATCTCTAAGTATACTCCACCGCTTTTTCAATAAGCCAAAAGCCCTTTCAATTGTATTTCGAGCTGAGGAATGTCGTAAATTAAAAAGCTCTTTGTAATTTGTTGGAGTGGTGCCTCTCCATAAATTCAAATGGTACCTCGTGCCTCTATAAGGAGCTAGAAAACCTTCAGCATTAGCAAACCCCAAATCCACAAGAAAATACTTATCTGCATTATATAATTATTATACATATATTATCATTTTCATTTTGCATTTGGTGTGAATTATTAGGTTGTTGTTACACATATAAAGGCTTACTTCTAGGAACCTTTAAGCCATTAGGCCTTTGAAGAGCATCACGAAGAACGCGTGGATCCGAAGCAGAATCTTCCCAACCAGGCAAAACATAAGTAAAACGAAGATTTGAATCACATGCAGCCAAAACATTGGTGCTAATGTCTCCCTTCCTATCTCGGTAACGAGCTCGATCCTCAACAGGCACAGTCATTTTAATATGAGTCCCATCGAGAGCTCCAACAACGCCCTAATATGGTTTATGCTAGTTAATACTACAAATCAAACTTAACCAACGAAAATAAAGACATCAATTTATTTTTAATATTATGGCTTACCTCAAACCTATTCCACTTTGTATCCTTTGTGTAATTGCTCTGATTACTTGGTTTTATATAATACTTTCCAAGCTTAAGTAGTGCTTGAAGGACTATGTGAAATTGTCGACTAATAGTCTCTCCGGAACGAGCAAAGGTCGCTTGCATTGTTCTATTCTTTAAATCATGTGCAAGAACGTGAAGAAACATTGCTACTATTTCTTTAACTGTAACATATCTTGTAGTAAGTAAACCACCCTTGGATTGTAAAATACTGCATAATTTCTCAAAACAATGTTTTTCTAAACGTAATTGCTCCCTACATAGTCTATCATTCATCAACGTGTCCATCCAAATGCTTCGTCTATTCCTACGTTCTTGTTGACTCCATGTTATTTCCTTTACTCTATACCTCAAATCAAACCAAGCCACAACAATAGCCATGAAAAAACCTACAAACGCAATAACAACTTTTTCATCTTCATCAACATTCTCCCTTGCACGTTTTCTTGACTCTTGAATACTAAGTTGATCAGACATTGCTCACCAAGAAGCTGATTTTTTACAAGAATCATAACATAAACATCTCAGTAAGGCTTTAGCATTTGGTACTTGCTAGATGGTCAGAGTTCAGAGCAGTAATAAGCAGCTAACCATTCATAAACATCTCATTATTCATTACTATTTCATCTATTGTAAAGCTTGTTGAACACTAGAATTGTCACATAACACACTCATCTAGATCCGATTTCATTGATTCAAATAAACAGATCAGAAGACCAACACTATGATAATACTTGATTTTCAGAAAATAATACTTGATTTTCAGGTGTAGATCAAATTGAAGTAGAAACACATAAATCAAGTACAATATAAAAAGGCAGATGTAGATCAAAGCAGATCAAATTGAAGTAGAAACACATAAATCGAAGTAAAAACAAAAATAATACTTGATTTTCAGAAAATCAATATTTGATTTTCATCAAGCTAATACTATATTTCAGTTGCCAATTCATGTTGTCTGTTACTAGAAATTGGCATTAATTTTCAGATTTCATATTGATTTTCGCAAATATTGAATTGGCAACTTTGGATTTCTGCATTAATGTCGAAAAGCCAATAATGGAAGACATAAAAGAAGAGAACACCGTAATGGATTAAAAGAAAAGAATACCTGAAAATTAATGCCGAAAAGCTTGTGTGCAATGGACAACCAACGTGACAATGGCGGATTAAGATTAGAACACAGTAATGGATTAAAAGAGAACACAGTAATGCTGAGAAGCTTGATGAAGGAATAAGGTTTTTGAAGGTTAGGAATTGAATGACAGGTCTTAAGCTGTCATTTGAAAATGGGCCTTTTTTAAAAGGTTAGGAATTGGCTTGGAATTGGGCCAAATCCTAGAATTGAATTTTATGATTCCAAACATGTGAATTGAGCCAATTTAGGAATTATAAATTAAATGCCCATTTCCAAACACACCATAAAAGAATTGTAAATTACAGGTCAGGTACCCGACCCGCGCGCTCTTAACGGATCGGGTCATGGGCCGAAATTTTAATTGGAACGGGTACCCGATGACCCGCTTAAAATTAACAAATACCTTTTTAGACTGTGTAGTGTAACTGTTTAAGTCTATACAGCTGTACATTGTCTAATTTTATTTTATACCTAGACTAGAAACAAAGACGCCATTTCTCTCAATTACTCCATTTTCTACATCTTCCATTTTAAAACTTTATCTTCTCAGTTTTTTATTTTATTTGCTTTTTTTTTGTTTTTTTTTTATTTGTCTTTGATTCTGATTTTCATTCGTTTGCTTTTCATTTAGTTTTGTTCTTTGTTCTATTTTATTTTATTTGTTCTTGTATAGACAATTTGCAATAAAAATTAAATTAAAAAGAGAAGAATAAAAATGACATATTTTAGAAAGAAGTTGGGTTTGATTACGGTTTGACTTAATTAAGAGTAGGCTCTTACTTTTAGCTTGGATGTTTAGGCCATCATAAATTTCTGAAGATGTGCTTCAAATCTGCAATTTAACAGTATTTATTTACACATATATACCATGTTTTGATGAATGAATTATCTTTTTGATGCCTTTTTCCTTTTTGCATTGGGTCTTCTTTATAAACAAATTAGGCTGTTAAAATTCTTCCCACATTTAAATCACAAAAGTTGCCACATAAATTAACAATAAAATCAGCCCAAAAAATCAATAATCAAACCGGGTACCTAGTGTCCCGACCCGACTTATCCGGGTACCCGAAATCCGGGTACTCGCATTAATTGGGCCGGGACACGGGCCGATAAAAATGGTACCCAACTAATCGGGTACCCGGCTTTACGGGTACCGAAATTTCGGGTTCCCGCTAACGAACACCCCTAGTAGGTGTTTATGTGTATACTCAATATTATTTAGGGACCTATATTTTATAGGAAAATTTGCCAAGAATAATCCCAATTATCATCCATTGGCCAGAAATAATCCCAACTATTGATTATTTTTTAATAATCCTAACTATTGATAACGTTTGCTGAAAACAGTCCCATTTGGTTTTCAACCGGATGTAGCAGGTTTTGTAAGTAATTTTTTTTTTACCTTTTTTTTAAAGTTTCCTCCATCAAATTAGGTAAACCCAACCTTTCATCTTCAAAAATTGATTTACCCATTCCATGTTCAAAAACCCAAACTCCTTCTTCCATTGATGAGCAATCTTTGAAGATGAAAGGTAAACCTAAAGTTTCCTTGTTCAAAAATTGATTTACCCATTCCATGTTCAAAAACCCAAAGTTTCCTTCATCAAATTAGGTAAACCCAACCTTTCATATTCTAGGGTTTGAAGATTGCTCATCAATGGAGGAAGGAGTTTGGGTTTTTGAACATGGAATGGGTAAATCAATTTTTGAAGATAAAAGGTTGGGTTTACCTAATTTGATGAAGAAAACTTTAAAAAAAGAAGGTAAAAAAAAATTACTTACTAAACCTGCTACAGCCGGTTGAAAACCAAATGGGACTGTTTTCAACAAACGTTATCAATAGTTAGGATTATTAAAAAATAATCAATAGTTGGGATTATTTCTGGCCAACGGGTGATAGTTGGGATTATTCTTGGCAAATTTTCCTATTTTATATTGGATTAGTTAAAACAGAACATGTGAATAAATAAAATAACATAAAACATAGCAAACAATTTTACAAAGAAAAAAAATAAAATGCAAATAATAAATGTGATCCTGAAGTATGACCTTAGACCCATAAACCTAGCTAAAGACTACTTCTTTTAAACTTCATCCTTAAATCAATATGGATCTCCATCCTTGATCATGTTGGATGTCTATGAAAATGTCTTAATTACTTTAATTAATAAATTACAAAATATGAATGATGTGCAGTAGTTAAAATTAGAAGATATTTATCAATTCGCCAATTGTAAACTTTATTCTAATTTGGGTCCTACTAGTCAACGTGTGCATACATAATATCAAATATTATAAAACATATAATTATTTTAGTATCATAGTACATATGCAATTGACAAATTAAAAGGCATGAATAATCTATGATATTAATCATATTAATAAAATATTTTATAACTTAATTAAATAATCAACCATTTAAATAATTAAACAATATGAAAATTTGATCAAAATAATCCCAACTATCAATCGTTGGCCAAAAATAATCCCAACTATCAATGATTTTTTAATAATCCCAACTATTCTCATAATTTGTTAAAAACGTACTCATCCCTTTGTTATCGGCTGGATTAGGTAACTTTTCCACTTTTTTCTGTTTTTTTCACTTAATTGTTCAAAATTAACCCTTCCCCTTCATCTATTAATCAAAAAAGAAAGAAAAAAGTGGAAAAGTTACCTGTTGCAGCCGGTTAAAAAGGAGATGGGTATGTTTCCAACAAATTATGAGAATAGTTGGGATTATTAAAAAATAATTGATAGTTGGGATTATTTTTGGCCAACGGGTGATAGTTGGGATTATTTTTAGCCAATTTTCCTAAACAATAATATTATACTCATCACTTAATTTACTTTAATCACATTAAATGATAACTAATTTACTTAATTTACTTCAATCACATTACTAAAATTAAGTGATACTCCCTCCGATCTTATTTGTTCTTCCACTTTGGGTTTTTCACAAATATTAAGGTAGATAGAATCTTTGGGTTGTAGTGGGTATTATTTTAATTAAATAGTAGTGTGAAGTAATGATTGTATTGGAAGTATGAGAGAAAAAATAATTAAATAGTAGTGTGAAATAATAATTGTATTGGAAGTATGAGAGAGACAATAATTAAATAATAGTGTGAAGTAAGGAAAGTGGGGTTTTAAGGGGTAAAAGTGGGATGAAAAGTTTCCAAAAATAGAAAGTATTCTAAAGTGGAAGAACTTTTGAAATTACTCGTTATAGTAAGGTGGAAGAACTTAAAAGAACGGAGGGAGTAACTAATTTAATAAAATTAAATAAAAAGTATTTTATAGAAATAATTATTTTGTGCAATTAATCAAATCAAATGTACACTCCACTTAATTTACATTAATAAATATTAATTAATAAATAATTTGATAAATTAATAAATTATTAATTATTAAATCGAAAATTAACCATCATTTATTATTTTATTCAACTATAAGTTAAATGTGGAATCTAATCATAATAAATTTATAATTAAAATTGTATTAGTTGGATTAATATTAATGATTAGAGGAGAGAAGAAACTATGGAGCGACGTCCACGCATGTCACATGCTCACAACCGTTGCGTGTAGCCTGTAAAAATTGGCCATTGAAAACTTTGGGCTCACAGCCCGTCGTGGCCTACAATTCTCTGTCTTTCGTCAACTTAAAGCAATAATATGCATCAACAATGGCATTTCATGGCTGCAACAATTACCAAATCAAGTGCCCATTTGTCGCCTGCTAGACACCGGCCAACAGCTGCTTATTACCCCACCTTGAACCCACTATCGGTATGCCACCATGGCCACCGCAGCAACACCTTATTCCCCATATTGTTTTCAAAAGGAAAGTTGAGATTTTGGGGCCAAATCACTACTACAAATCATCACTTGTGCCACAGTAACAGTTGTGACACAAGTAAGAATTTCACATGACTATAATGTCCAGCCACGGAAATTTAAGTTTGAGACTTTGTGAGACAAGTGATCGTGGCTAGATTGTTGCCACGGGAAAATTATGGTTGTGGCTGAAACTCTTTTTCTTGCCACAGTAGATCCCGTGGCTAATTATATTCTTTTGCCACAAGTATAATTGTGGCTAATCTTACTCTTCTGCTACATGTACTTACCCGTGGCTAATCATATTCTTCTGCCGCATAAAAAGAATCATTGTAAATTATATTCGTATACCAAGTGCACAACACGTGGTTACAAATCACTTATACTACAAGACTCGTAAACAAGGAAATTCAACTGGTAATATGGATTTAATGTTAACAATTTGTAACATTCCTTCCACACAAATGCCTGGAGTAGGATTTGAATCCAAGATCTTCACGGTAGTATACCAACACTCCAACCACTAGACCATTAGTTATTTAGTGAAAATTTAAGTAATGTTAGTATACTTATAACATAACACTCCTATCACTTAGTGTATTATTATTATTATTATTATTATTATTATTATTAGGAAAATTTGCTCAAAATAATCTCAACTATTATCTGTTGGCTAAAAATAATCTCAACTATCAATTATTTTTTAATAATCTCAACTATTCTCATAATGTGTTGAAAACATACCCACCTTCCTTTAAACGGGCTGCGACAGGTAATGTTTCCACTTTTTTCTTTCTTTTTTGATTAATAGATGAAGATGAAGGGTTAATTTTGAACAATTAAGTAAAAGAAAAAAAAAAGTGAAAAAGTTACCTAATCCAGCCGGTAACAAGAAGGTGGGTATGTTTTCAACAAATTATAAGAATAGTTGAGATTATTAAAAAATAATTGATAGTTGGGATTATTTTTTGCCAACGGGTGATTATTGGGATTATTTTGAGCAAATTTTCATTATTATTATTATTATTATTATTATTATTATTATTATTATTATTATTATGCAATTAAAGATTTTATTACCAAAAGCAGACTCCCTAAACGCTGAGGGGGGAGTAACAAAACCCACAAAAGGGCAAAAGTCAAACAACTAACCAAACAACCAAAAAAACTACAAAAAGAAAATACAACAGTTACATAAGAAGAATTTGTTTCTGCGTATCGGAGAGACGAGCAGCAACATTGAAAATCACCATCCGGCCAATTTGATGCTCATCCATGCTCTTGCCTCCAAATATCTTAACGTTCCTTTGAAACCAAACATAGTAGATGATCTCTGCCCACAACATAGTAATAGCAAGCGCCTTGGTATTGCATTTCTTCTTACTCAGCTGATTCATAAGACAAATGTCTTGGCTAAAAGAGGACGGCCAAGGGAAATTCCCACAAACAAGGGCTTTAACCCTCCTAATAAAAACACAATCCCCAAACAAATGATCACGAGTCTCAAAAGCATTATTACAAAGTCTGCACAAAGGATCCTAGGACATACTCCATTTACATAACCTATCAATAGTAGGAAGTCAATTAAGAAGAGCTTGCCACATGCAGATCACACTCCTTGGGGTGGCCTTGTTATTGCACCAAATCGCCCTCCATGGAACTTTAAAGTGTTGACCAAGCAGCTTTTTATAAGCAATCTTCATACTAAGGCGCCCATGAGGGGCACAAGCATCCAAGTCCTGAAGACTACCAATCAAAAGTCTACTATCAAAGATCTTCGCAAGCATCCAAGAAGCTGAGCTAGGAACAACAAAACTAAAATCATCAGAACGTTTGAGATAATAATCATTAATCCACCGAATCCAAAGCCTATCCTTCTTATGAGCAAAGGCCCAAAGGTTCTTTAACATCGCAGCCTTATTACAAAGGTCCAAATGATTCAAATTAAGACCCCCACAAGATTTAGGAAGGCACAGAAAACTCCAAGCGACACGATGCTTAGACTTAGAATCTCGACCACTGCTCCAAATGAACTTATTGCACGCAGCTTCAACCATCTGAATAATTTTAATTTGAAGGCAAAATAAAGATCTGGGCCCAATAGGAGTGCAAGCTCTAAATCACACTACGAACTAGCTGAATCCGAACAGCTAAAGAAAGCTTCCTAGTAGCCCAATGAGCGATGCGACTCGTGATTTTCTCCACCAGAACCAAACAATCCGGAATACGGGGCTTTACAAGAAGTTGATGGGAAGTCGAGCAACAAGCTGGACACCCACTCCTTTTTGAATACAAAAAACTAGTCTATGGAAAATATAAGCCCTGGATTTGGTGCTACTAGAGTTATTAATAGAGAACAAAGCAATTCTAGATAATAAGTGAAGCGCATCTTACCCTAACTCACAAAAGTGAAGAAGGCAAAGGAAATACATTTATATCCATTCTCCTCACACTTGGCAGAGTATTTCTTCCGCTTTTTCTCAGCAGCATTGGCTAAAGAGACCCCAGGGGCCCATGAAGAAACTCCTATGCCGGAGAAGGGTGACCCTCTAGTGACATCCACACAAGCATCTTTGCTCCTAATCCAATTGAACAGGAGGAGATCCGTTGGCCGAAGATCTTCTCCTGCATCTAATGAAAACCCCAATGGTGCCTCCTTACGAATTGAAATCCCATGTCCACGAGCATGTCTCGGACCAAGTTGTGACAAAACTTCACACCAATCTCGCCGGAGCAATGAACAGCATGATCCCCCCATTTATCCATCCTGGAAGTGTTGCAGCTGGGGCAAAAACTACCTTCGACAAACAAGGGAATGATCAGACGATAGCATAATGTAGCCCGAAACTGACGGGGATTTATTTTCTGACCCAGACCATCAATAGGGATTGTATGCAGGAAATCCTGGGAATGCAGTTCTCAAGTTGAGCTAAGAATGGCAACTTGTCTTGGGGTGAGCATATGGTTAGACACGATGTTATTCTCAACAACACTAAAATAAGCCCCTGCAAGCTTTTTCATCATATGGGGGGCAGCGGGTTCATCAATGAGAGAAAAAGCGTGGAACCACAAGTAACACGAAAGAGACTGAGAACGCGTTCAAAAACCAACTCGAGGGAAGAGATATCACTGTTAGCCAAGATCTTGGCTTGCAGCGAGCTTATTTGAAGGCGAGAGGCAAGGAAGGCATAATGGATCACATTGCCTGCTGAGTAAATTCCAAGGCCACCTAACTTGATCATTAGGGTGGCTAGCCTCCGTTGCTAGTCCCCAAAACCTTGTCCAGAAGTTGTGACAATCTTATCCAAGGAGGTGCGCAGGGCAAGATCAAATTGAACCTGTGCTTCCCTAAACGAATCCGAAGGGCAGGCCCTCAAGGGATAAAATAACCTCCCGAACCCTACATAGTAGCGAAAAAGGAGAAGCTCACATTGTGGATCATGAAGTTTGCTGACCGCTGTCATGAGCTCAATGGTTTTGGACACCCTTTTTAAGGAAAATCGTGGCACAAATCTTGATCCATACTCACAGGCCCCCTAAGGAGTTTTACCCCCGCATAATGGCGAGATATGTTGGGTGGGAAGACGCCGGGCTCCAAACTTCTAAGATCCTCCCTAGGCTAGAAGAGTTCAGTCTTATTCACATTGAGAAACAAACCACGAGACGGCCCATCCTTCTTAATAATGTGTAGGGCCTTAGAGATCATAAGGGTGTCACTTACAAGAGTACTATCATCAAGCTACCATGCTTGGAGCTTTAGCTTGCAAGATTGATGGATTTTCAAAATCAAAGGGTACAGACTAAGAGCAAACAGCAACGGGCCCAAGCGGTCATCTTGTTGAACACCTTGGCAAGACCACAGAATAGAGACACCATAATATAACCTCGCAGGTTGGGAGTAGCAAAATTTTACCCAACGAGCCAGCGAGGGGCACTGAGCTCTTCTTTCAGCCAACATTACGCATTTATCAACAAGATTAAAAGCATTCTCAAAGTCCACCAAAAGCAAAGAAAAACCAACAACATCCCCCTTACATTCAACAACCCTGTCTTAACCAAAAACCAAAAGCAAAGAATAGCTTCACAACCCCCTTTAGTGTCAACCCCAAACTGAAAGTCTTCAAAATAGGAGCCCAAGCCTACGCCACATAGTGCCAACAACAATAGGACGAAGACCACCCCCTGTCTTAACCAAAGGTGTGAGGGGAGCGCTTACTATAAAGCTCCCGAGCGTGCTAGGACATTTCCCATGGAGAAGCAAATTAACTACCTTAGTGATAGAGCAAAACAAGCCATCAACAACGACTGATGCAGCTCCTCCTAACATATCCGATAAATTATGAGCCCTAAGCCCATCCCTTCCACACGAGGTACCTTTAGGGAAGCTATGAATCCTATTGAGCACCTCATCTTTGGTCACGGAAAGGGGTCCTTCGTTTACAAGGCACAGAGGGTAGAGCCGGAGGAGGGGCGAAGGGGTGCTTAGATTCTAGAACCTGAAGGGTTTCTGAGGAGGGGGTGCCACACCAAATGAAGACAATATCTTGATGGCAGCAGTGAAATGCCCATCCCCAAGCTTACGCTTGCATTGGTATAAATTGGAATCTTCAAGACTACTAGCCTCCTTAGCACCAACATAAGAAGGAGAAACCTCTACTAACCGATCCAAAACAAACTTGAGCCTGTTGCTAGGATCCCGTCATCTAGAAACGGCACATGAAATATAGTAAAACTGGCACCGCTCTCTCATACCCGACCTCCGTCCAGATCGATTCTTAGGAGAAAAGGAACCTAGGACACAACAGCGCAAACAAAGGAGTTGCACCCAAGCAGACACATCAGACGGACAAGCCAATACCAAATCAAGAGCCTGAAGGAACACCCTAGCAAAGCCAAGACACAGTTTGGGGGGGATACTTTTAACCGTCCGGAAGGGTTTCAAAAACACAAGCCCGAGAAGATCGACATCAAAACCAGGGGATGGACAGCCACTAGAAGGAACCGAGGGGGGAGCCTCAGCAGCCACATGGGATACACATACATCAACCAAAGGGCGGGGGATACCGTGGATCACGTCACTATCAAAGCTGGGGGCAAGAATAACCGAACCATTGGGATGCCTACAATTCTTGCTGAAAGAGTGAGTGTGCCAAAACTCACAACAAAGACAGATAACTGCCTTTTTTAAAGCTACGTTAAGAGAAGAGAACAAGCAGGGGTATTGGCAATATGATCTCCAAGATAAACCTTAGACTCATCCAAGCTAAAATGGCAGGACCCTAAGTGATCGATGAAGTACTTCTTAGAAAGCCCCTTACCACCCCCGCTGTTACAACCATCCCGACCCCTAAAGGAACACGGTATCCAATCACCAACCATGAAAAAAAAAACAGCACAAAAAAAGGCACCAACACACACGCGGAGGACCAAGATCAAGCAAAGAGGCTAACGAAAACAAGATACTGAGGAAAAATGGGGATCCCAGCCAACACAGTCACGCACAACAACAATCGCGTAAAAGGAACAAAAGGAGGCTACCATACATGTCCACTAAACCCGAGAAACAAAAGGAGCATAGAAGCCCTTTGTAAACAACATACCATAAGAGGAGCAAAAGGAGGCTATCAACAACCGCATAGATGGAGCAAAAGGAACATAGAGAACCTTATGAAGCGTGCTATAAGGAGAGCCAAGATGCAGAAACAAAAGAAGAGAAGAAGCCAGGAAACTAAAGCCACTGTCACAACAAACAACAAAAGATGCCCTTTGTAAACCGCACACCGGCTACCCTTAATAGAAGCAAACTAGCAACCCCAAAAAAAAGAAAAGAACCCGAGAACTAAAGCATAGTGCTTGCTGGAGCCGGTGAAGAAAAGGAAAAACAAGCACAGTGAGAGTACCTGCTGATGTCGGGCGTGGAAAAGGTTGGTGCTACCTGTTGGGAAAGGATTCCAGGTTAAAGGTTTTTGTGAACCTGCTGATGGCGCTGAACCTGTGTACCGGAAAACAACACTCACTGGAAGCAGTAAGCGTGCCATCGATGATGAACCCTAATCTCACGAAAATCGCCCTCCAAGTTCTAGAGAGATAGGCTCTCGTGTTTTATTATTGTTATTATTATTATTATTATTATTATTATTATTATTATTATTATTATTATTATTATTATTATTATTATTATTATTATTATTATTATTATTATTATTATTATTATTATTATTATTATTAACTAGTTAAACAAAATTATTAAAAGTAAGTTAAACAAAATTATAATTAGTTGAACAAAATTAGATGCAACGTTACTAAAAAATAATTTGTTCAACTAATATTTCCAAATGCAACAAAATTAGTCGTATATTACAATAATATTACTCATATTAATATATATAACTAACGCTTGTCAGTCAGAAAATTAGCCAAAAATTTTCGACTGTTTTGAGTTAGTCAGAAACTTTCAGTCGGAATTGCTCCGTTTTTTTTGTATTGTAGCACGTTAGAAAAAGGAAAATCATTTTTCATGTGTTCTTGAATTTAATAGGATGATACGATCTGATTTTCACTAAATAAAAAATTAGAAACGTCTTGGAATTGGTTAGAAACAACATTTCTCTCTTTTTGTTGAAAATACTTTGATCTTACCTAAAATCATTGTTTAAAGTCTAGTTGGAGTATATGGTAAGTGAAAAAAGCTTTTCAAAAATAATTTTTAATATATTTAGTTAAAATATATTAAATGAAATCATTGATTAAAGAATTTTTTTTCTTATATTAAATTAAAAAACAAGGAAAAATAATGACTTATTTTCTAATAAATATAAAACTAATTAAGTTGGACAAAGATTTTTAATTCTTTTTTACTTTTTCAATTTTTCTTAAAATTTACTATTTCCGTGGTAAAATCAAAACTTGCGATAAAGTAAAATTTAAGTATCATAATTTATAACATAATCACACAATTGCTATTTACCCAAGACCTATAAGTCTTTATTTGCCATGAGAAATATTTACCCGAGACGTAATTGGCGGCACAAATTTTTTGTCATGATAAATATTTCCTTGTGACATAATTTTTGGTAAAAGTTTTTGTTTGCCACAAAAAAATTTCCCGTGGCAAGATTTGTGGCGCAAGTGCTTGTTTGCCACGATATTAATTAACCCGTGGCACAAGTGTTTGTTTTCTACAGTATATATTTATCCATGGCATAATTCTTGGCACAAGTGCATCTTTGCCACGGTATATATTTACCCATGGCAAAAATTTTGGGTATGATTGTGATAATGTCTTGAAACCTATTTTTCTCGTGGCAAGATCCAAATTTGCCACGGATTTTGAATTTCCGTGGCCTAATTAGTGGAACAACGCACAAGTGATGATTTGTAGTAGTGAATTCGTGCACTTATTGTTCGAATTAAAGGGCAAAATACCAAAATAGTGATAATAGAATGTCAAATATCGTTCCTCTAATGTTGGTCCACAAGCATCCAACTGATCATCACGTATGCTAATGCGAAATAAGAAACACCTTTTCTCATTATATTTTAGGTGGAGTATTGAAATCTTGCAAGTCTTCCCCTATGGTACCGTTGAGCTAAAAGATCCGAGTGGTGGTAGTTTCATTGCAAATGGGCAAAGGATTAAGATCTTCCATGAAAGCAAACTCCATGAGGTATGCACTATTGAAAGGATCCGTTTGTTTGATGTTGAGGAATTATTGAATTGAGTCTCTCTCTGGGATGTTCGATGTTTGTTTGTGGTTGTGCGATGTTGGTTCTTGTGTGGTAGTGTTGTCTTGTGTGCTTTGGGTGTTTGCCCAGCTTCGTCGAGCTTAACGACGTTAAACAAAAGTACTTGCGGGAGATAACCCGGTGTTTGTTGATTTTTCTTTCGCCTATCTTTCGTTCCAATAATGCCTATCTTTCGTTCTTTTGGTTTTTCTTTCGCCTTCCCCATCGCCGAGACGGCTTTCGAGCTAGCTTGGGGGAGGATGCGCTTACACTTTCAAAATCCCGAAAGATTTGCACTATTGTAACTATTGCTTAGTTTTTCTTTTAGTTCTTCTCATGTCTAGTTTGTTTAGCTTTTATCTTGTTTAGCTTGTATAGTTTCATGTTTAGGTTGCATAGTTGTGTTTTTATCCTTGCTTTCAATAAATGGTTGAGTTGTGAGTCTAGCATGCAAGCTTCTGTTGTGCACATTTCACGTCCTCATGCAAACTCGTATTTCCTTAGCCTTGTGCCTGTTTTGGAACCTAGAGTTCGACTGCTTTCCACATAGCTTGGAGGAATTGGGGTTTGCTTGGTTTGTGGCCTGGTTGTCTACCTCTAAAGGCGCATTTCGACTAGCCGTAAGGATTGAGCCTTCTTTGACTCCTTGCGAGTTCCATTCATTGTGAGTGCTAGTTAGGGGATCTAAGTATTGTGTCGGTTCTTCTCCAGTATAGTCGACTTTTCTTGAGACCAGGGATGATAACACGTTCGCTAGAATTGAGCTACATAGCCAAATAGCCTACCTTGAACGCGATTGACTTTAGGTTAAGCCAAGTTTTTGCCTTTTCCTTTTCTTTTGTAGCCGCATTATTTAACCTCCACATGAGCCAAATTGTCCCTCTTCTTCACCTAGAGGATAGCTTAAGTGATGGTGGGGTTGTTTTGTGCTACATTGATGAGTAGGTTTTTGGTTATGATATTATGGTTGTTGGTTTTTATGACTCTATCCATTTCATGTCCAGCTCTTATTATTACTCCCATTTCCTCTAGTGCTTCCATTGTTTTATCCATACACATTCTATGTTTGAGGCGACCTTTCTCTTGATTTTCATTGAGATTTTATACACATTCATATTCATGTGAGTGAGAAGGTCGATGTTTTATTGGGAAATGAGCCTGGAGACACTTGTGCTTATGAGATTTCATGTTTTTAGTGTTTTATGATGGAGATCATTGTGCTTTCATGAGTTTATTGGGTTATCTATGGTTGTTGGATATGGTTTTCATTGGTTTATCATGAGATGTTTGCGAGTGTTTTGTTTTGGGTCACTTGCTATCCTCTTCTTAGCTCCACATTCCCAAATGTATCCCACCTTAACCCTAAGCCAACGTTACAACCCTTCGCTAACCTGTTCGACTTGGTCCGTTTAGTTCGTTCTGTGCTGGAGTAAGATAAGACACAATCCCCATGATTCTCCCCTATTAGGTGTTTGATTCCCGACTCATCTTTAGTCGGAAGTTTATGAGCGAAACACGAACCAAAATCAAACACATGAGCGTTATTGCATATTTCTCACATCTTTTGAGAAATTACCCGGGGAGTGTAGACTTGTGACTTCTTTAGGTAGTGGGTAGCATGGCCTGTGTTGCTGCTTGCCCTAGTGATCTCAAGTTTGTGGAATTGGTCATTCTCTTTGGTATTGCGCTTTATTGAGACCATTGTACTTGCACACCTATGGCTAGGGAAGAGTTTGTTCATGCACATGCTTGTATTGTTTTGTTCTCCGCTCACCATGTTTGTTTGCTTGGGATTTGTGGGTCTCCTTCTGAAAACCCTCACGAGACCTAACTCGTCCTCTTTGGGAGACCTTGAGGTTTAAAGGGCTTGTCGTACGTGCTAAGTGCGACCGTGATTCCTACGACAATGAGTTTTAGGCTTTATCGCTTTCATAGTTTAGTTTTGTTTTGCTTTTGTAGTTAGCTTGTTTTTGGGGTGCCCATGTGCTTTGATGTTGTTCCTACCTAGTCTCTTTGCTAGGGACTAGCAAAGGTTAAGCTTGGGGGTGTTGATGTGCTCGATTTAGAGCACATTTATAGCCCTACTTTGGTGTCGTATCTCGGTGTTTTACATTGGTTTTATGCTCTATGCACTCGATTTTACCTTGATCTTGTCTCCATGGTGTTTAGAGATCATTTTAGGTGTTTTCGGGAGATTTCGAGGCGATTTGGGTTGAGTTCGAGGCTTAGACATCAAAGTCGAAGAAGTGGCACGCGTTTCGAGGCTCCCACAAATGTTTCGGGTCATCCCCGAAGATATCACGATGATCGGAGCTCGTTTCGAGGTGATTCAAGTTAGTTTGAGGCTTAGACGTCAAGGTCGAAGAAGTGGCATGCGTTTCAAGGCTCCCACAAGTGTTTCGGGTCATCCCCGAAAGTATCGCAAAGATCGGAAGTCATTTAACGATAGTTTGAAGCTTCAATGTGGCCAAAATGACCACATTCGGTCGAATGAGAAGTCCATTCGGTCGAATGGACCATGCCATGCCCAAGCCTATTGCTCAAAGTCTCTGGAAGCCAAGAACAACTAAGATTCGGTCGAAGCTCCTTGGATTCGGTCGAATTGAGGTCGAAGCCAGGTCGAAGCCAGGTCGAAGCTTCACACTGCAGCTCATCAGAAGCCCAGAACAGCCCAGATTCGGTCGAATTCGACCTAGGTTCGGTCGAACCTGACTAGATTCGGGCGAATCTCCACTGCATTCGGTCGAATGCGACTCAGAAACTCGCGATTTCGATTTCTCTTCGAAGCTTGCCACGTAGGATTCTTTTAGGGCTTTTGTTCCCTTCTTTTGTAGCCTATATAAGGGCACTTTTATGAACATAAACCCTATGCTTGGATAGATAGAATCCCCCTCTTCTATTAAACATCATTTATTGCTTTAATTTCAATTAAAAACCCTAGATTAGATTTCTATTGCTTTCTCTTTACATTCAAGCATTGTATTTTCAATTCCTTTCATTCAAGCAACTCAATTTATGTAAGTTTATCTTTCTATTTCTCTTTATTGCTTTTGTTTATCTTTCATTGAAGTAATTTAATGCTTTCCTCTTTTATGTTTGATTTATTGCTTTGAATCTTGTTCTATTGCTTTCATTTCTTGTTCTTACTTTGGATTTTGCTTTCTAGTATAGTTGATAGTTAGTTTTCTTGCTTTGTCTTTCAATATTGTTGATTTCTCTCTTGCCCTAATGTTTATTTCCATGTTCTACTCTTTGTTCTTAGTTGTTGTTAGTTTCAATATGCTAGAGTAGATTTATTAGGGGTTTTGGTTTGGTGAAACCCTAGGTTTGTTGAATGTTGCTCATGTGCTAGATTAGGGTTGAGGTTGTTGTGGTTTGTTTGATTGATATTCGTTGCATATCTTGTCCTGCCACTCCTTTGAGAGACATAGGGCGATTATGGGTCGTTCGTATTGACTATAGGTCATCAACTTCCCCATGTCATCTTGAGTGTCTTGATTGAGCCACGCTCAATCTCCCTTGGCCTAGCTTTGTATGAGAACATAGTATCGACCTAGGGTGAATCCTCACCAACCCCGTTTGCTTCTTATTGCTATCTTAATCTTGTTTATTGCTTTTCTTAGTTTAGTACAAAACACCCCCAATTACATACACACACCATTCTCTACAACTAGCACTTAAGCTTCCTAACCCTTGTTCCTTGTGGTTCGATCCCCAACTTACTTCTATACTAGCTATAGTTGTACTTAGGGTGTTTATAAATGTGTTTGATTAACCAAGGTTCTTAGCGTAAAACGACGCGTTAAAAGCCCGTTATCAAGTATGTGTAGAGAATATTAGAATGTTGTGTGTAGATGTAACACCCCCATACTAGATCAAATTTTTGAAAACATTTTTAATGCAAAAAAACGAGCCAAAACTTACTCATGGGAGTGTTAACACCACATCTATTTCTAAGAAAATAAATGTAAGGCTTAACGACTAAGAAATAACTTAATAACTTCAAATCCAACAAGGGGTCTTACAACATAAGAAAAGACTTAAACGCAATCTATGTCTATATAAAACTTAAATAATTAAACGATAAAAATTTAGCAGAGATATGACTTCTAATAAAAGTTATATTTCTAGGTGATCCTCACTCCACGATCCACATGTGATCAATAACTTGCAATATAAGAATGCAAGAAAAACAAGAGAAAAACTCTCAAAATCAGAATATTGAGTAATTCCAACTCCATCCCGTAAAACAATTAAGTTTGAAAAGAATATAAGAAATGTAAAATATAATTGAGCCGAAAACAATTCTTTGGAAATAATATAAAGTTGAGTTAAAAATTAATTTATGAATATAATATAATAACACATAAGCCAATTAATTAATTTGATATTTAGTGATGACAACACATATATCTAATTATTAATTTGAGGGAACGAGAACGCTAGTACGCCGAGGCTTTACCCCTATATCTACTTCATCAAGAGGTCGTCACCCCAAATAATTCATCAGGGCCAGTAGAGTAGTCTCAGCTCTCAGGTAATCCTAGTGTGCACACCCCTTCTACATAGATCAGAACAAATAGAAGGAAGACCAAACATCGTATAAAGTAGCAAAAATAATAATAACTTGTCGGCAACTATGCTAATAACCAAACAGGGCAACCTATTCATCATTCTTATACGTGGATCACAACAAATATAAGAGCTTCATTCCCATCGTGTTACACTTTACGTGATTTAATATATTTTAATAATTATTCGCAAGAACACAAACATAAAGTCAAACATTACATTATTTATTTTACTTTAGGATCATAAATTTTCCCAAGTATAATATATCTCAAGAATATCCAACTGAAATCTCATATAACAAATCACCAGTTTAATATCGATCGGTGACAACAATAATTAATATCATAAGTATTACTCTTTTAAATTCAACCGTATCTAATTTCGTTATCAAAATAATAATATAAATTTTATCAAAAATGATAATTATAAACTCAAATTTTGACTGAAATAATAGTAAATATATTTTTGATAATTAATATATAAAACTTAATATCATACAAAATAATATCATGTAAAATCATGCATCCCATTTAAACACATTAATTATCACTTAGCACATAATACTTACGGGATAGTCCTAATTAGATGGACATTGAAAATTACCTTGTCACGCAATCCTAGATAAACGTACGCTACTAATAATCTCGTTCTACGAATCCGCTGTCTACACGATAAAATAATATATCTCAAATTAATACCCCAATCACCCAATCGAAATAAATAAATTTATCTCTCTCTCTCTCTCTCGGGGGGGCCAAAAGGGGTTAAAAAAGGAAAAGGTACACTTGATTTCACAAAAATAAAAAAATTTATGGTCAAGATTTAGCCAAAAACACAAAAAAGAAAAACTAACTAAGTTACTCATAAGAGAAACAATGAACCTTCTAAAAAAAAGTTTTAATTTATAATAGTATCCTTTTGTATATATAGAACCCAAAAAAATCAAAGAAAATCCTTCTCACCCTTCTCATTTTAAAATCCTTCTTATTTGATCCTACATCTATATATATATATATATATATATATATATATATATATATATATATATATATATATATATATATATATATATATATATATATATATATATATATATATATATATATATATATATATATATATATATATATATATATATATATATTAAATGTTAATGATGTTTATAAGATAATTAATTTGACCATCATTAAAAACTTTACTTGGGACTATAACATATACTATTAAAATTTGAATAACAAAGTAATAAATAGTAGTATGTAATAATGATAAATTTTATTTTTTTTAATTTAAAAATTTAGTTTATTTAAAAAAAAATTCATTCATTTACAAATTAATTATATTATTTTTAATTATACTTTTAAAAAAAGTTCACTAAAATGCTAATTATATTATAGATACAATTTACAATGACCTACTACTTTATCATTATTAGAATGATAACTATAAAAAAAAGTTTGAATTTCAATTTTCATGAATTTAATAAAATGTGTATTAAAAAATAATTAAAATTAATGTAATATTAAGCCGGACCTATTCAATTTATTTGTTTTTTACATCAAAATGAAAACAAAACGTGCATCGCACGGGGATTATCTAGTATATATATAATTTATTTAAAATAACAAATTTTAAAATGTAGTTTAAAATTCTAAAGATTAGTAGTAATGGTTTTTAAAAGAAAAGGACACAGAAGTTTAAATAATAATTAAAAGGATTTATATAAAAAAAGAAAGAAAATATTAAAAAAAAAAAAAAGAAAAGAAAGATGCTATCATATTACTTAGAAATTGGAGAAGAATTGGGTTACTGCAAACCCACGAAATGAAAACAGGGGAAATAAGATAGAGAGGGAGAAAGGAAGAGAGAGAAAGAGGGAGACGGAAGGAGGGCTGGCGGCTGTCAGTCGGCGGTGGCTCCGGTGGCGGTCCTCACAAGCATGCGGCATTCCGGTGTCTACCGTGTTACCGGAAAATAAAGGTCAGAAATATATTTTTTTTCTCATTTTTTAGATTAAAAGATGGATACAAAAACACTTAACAAAATGATGAAATACTTACCTTAAATATCAAACTCATGCCTTTTTCCTAATTGAATTTTGAACAAATAGAATATAGAGAAGGTATTTTGTAGGAGAAGAGAGTGTGAATGATAACAGATGAATAATTTATGGTAATGGGTTTAATTTATTGGAGTAAATAAGGTAGTTATTAAAGGGAGAAGTGAGAAGTTATATGTTAATGGGGAGGGAAGTTGAGAGGGAAGGCAACCGTGAATTGGTTTTGCCAAAACCTACTTTTCAATTTTATTTTTTTTAAAATTAAATTTCTGAATTTTTATTTTAATTTTGTTTTTTAAGAAAACAAATATTACATACACTCCCCCTTAAAATAAAAGTTCGTCCTCAAACATAAAGTTAAAACTCAAAATACTGAAATACTAAAACAACATTGGGCGGTATGATAGACTCACATCATCCCCTATTTTAAAAGTTTCGTCCTCGAAACTCAACGTATTTGTTCGAAAAGTTCCGGGTATCGCTTTCTCATGTAACTTTGGTTTCCCATGTTGCTTATTGTTGGTTCGTGCATAATATCTTAACCAACTTAATTTCCTTGTTCCGGGTACATCTTGTTTTGGTATCAAGAATTTTTGTGGGTTTTTCTTCAAAGGTAAGGGTTTCATCAAGTTTAATGGTTTCGAGTTGTATGATATGGGAAGGGTCATGGACATAATTTCGGAGTTGGGATACATGGAAGACATTGTGGACTTTGGCTAGGTTCATAGGCAAGGCTAATCTATATGCTACGTCCCCAATTCGTTCCAAAACTTCATACAGACCTATAAAACGAGGATTCAATTTAGCCTTCCTACCAAATTTCATGACACCCTTGGTTGGTGACACTTTGAGCAAAACTTTTTCACCTACTTCAAACTCTAATGCTTTTCTCCGTTTGTCTGCATACGACTTCTGACGATCTTGCGCGCCCTCATACGTTCCTGAATCATCTTTACCTTCCTAGTAGTTTCCTCAATCTTTTTTGGTCCTAATCCCATCGACTCATTTACATCATCCCAACATATAGGACTCCTACACTTTCTCCCATATAGAGCTTCGTAAGGTGCCATTTCTCTGCTAGAATGAGAATTGTTCTTGTAAGAAAACTCTACATAAATCAAACTATCCTCCCAAGATCCACCAAAATCCACAACACAAGCTCTTAATAAATCCTTAAGAGTTTGAATCGTTCTCTCAGTTTGACCATCTGTTATTGGATGAAATGCAGTACTGAACTTTAGTATCGTGTCCACTTCTTCCTGTAACATCTTCCAAAATTTAAACAAAAATCTCGAATCTCTATCCGATACGATGTCCTTAAGCACACCATGCAATCTCACTACCTCCCAAAAATATGCGTCCGCCATCTCTTGCATTGTCCAAGTATTCTCCATTGCTATAAACCTAGTTGTTTTTGTTAATCAATCCACTATCACCCATATGACATTCTTTCATGTTTTCGACTTTGGCAATCCTACTACAAAGTCCATCGAAATTGACTCCCATTTCCATCCAGGTACTTCTAATAGTTGCAATTTTCCCCCTGGCTTCATATGTTGAATTTTCACCTTTAGACACGTTAGACACTTTGCCGCAAAGCCTGCCACTTCACGCTTCATGTTTGGCCACCAAAAGTTCTTCTTAAGATCCTTGTACATCTTATCATCACCAACATATATCGAATGTGGGGAATTATGGACTTCCGTCATAATCTTAGTCTTAAGCTCCTCATCATACGGTATACACCATCTTCCTTTATACTTTATTACAGCATTTTTATCACTTTCAAACTCAGGTGCCTGACCATCCTCCTTCAACTTAGTTAACTAGTTATCCATAACCTACTTCACTTTAATTTCCTCAATAAATATTGGATATGATCATCATTTCATTCAATTGAGTACTCACATATCCATACTTTACCACTTCTAAGTTCATCCTCTGAATCTCTTCACACAACTCATCTGCTAAAACTAATGCATTCATTGTATGACTTGACTTCCTACTCAGAGCATCAACTACCTTGTTTGCCTCTCCTTCACAATACTTCAAATCTAGATCATAATCCTTGATGAGTTCTAACCAACGTCTTTGTCTCATATTCAACTCCTTTTGAGTGTACAAGAACCTCAAACCCTTGTGATCTGTATAAATCTTGCACTTTACTCCAAACAAATAATGTCTCCAAATTTTCAATGCAAAGACTACAGCTCCTTACTCTAAGTCATGTGTGGGGTAATTCTTCTCATGCGGCTTAAGTTGCTATGAAGCATATGCAACCACTTTTCCATCTTGCATCAACACACAACCTAGTCCACTCTTGGATGCATCCATATAAACCTCGTATTCTTCGCTTTCATTCGATAAAGTCAGCACAGGAGCAGAAGTAAGCCTTGTTTTTAACTCCTGAAATGTTGTTTCATACTTCTCATCCCATAGGAACTCAATGGTCTTCTTCATCAATTTATTCTTCACCGTCACACTATTTAAATCCCTATAATCAATGCATAGTCTCAACGTTCCATCTTTCTTGCTAAAAAATAATACTGGGGCTCCCTAAGGTGATACATTTGGTCTTATATATCCTTTATTCAACAAATCCTCAAGTTGGATCTTCAACTCTTGCAACTTTGCATGTGCCATCCTATAGGGTGCCTTTAGAATGGGTCCTGTTCCCGGAACTAAATCATTCTTGAAGTCTAACTCTCTTACAGGTGGCATCTCTGGAATCTCATCTGGAAACACATCAACAAACTCCTTAACTACAGGTATCTCTTCTAGCTCGTCCTCTTTCATGCTCGTGTTCTATACATGGCACAAATATACGGGTTAGCCTTTCCTAAGATGGGTCTGGAGATTTAAGGCAGAGATAAGCTTGGTCTTTGGTGGCTCGAAGGTAGTTTCTTGGTAGGTTAGTTCATTTCCCTTAGGCCTTTTAAAGGTAATTCTCTGTTTAGCACAATGGATTTTAGCTTGATACTTCTTTAACCAATCCATCCCCAAATCATCAAAATCACGTCCGAATTGGTTCTTTCTCAAAATCCTCCTATGGATCCTCCTTGGGGCTTCCTCATAGTCCCCCTTAGGTTCATAGCTTTCTTCATCTTCGGATTGGATATGTATAGGTATGGTGTAGGTGTTATCATCCTCCCCGTCACTCTCATCCTCGTAGCCGTAAGAGCTCCCAAATACATTATAAACCTACTTTGCTTTAGCATCGATCATCCTCCTTTCTAAATACTCCAAAGTAAGAAACCATTTCTGATTTTCATCCGTATACCTTTCCCAATTGGGTCTCCCGTTTTTAATTATGTCATTGTATTCTTTCTTAAGTTCGGCACAAGGACCTACATCACTTAAGGTTGAATAAGGACATCTGCCTGCTTAGGTGGTGTGTTATAATCTAAGTTGCCATGATACTTATTTAGGTGGTAGTTCTCCATGCTTACACGGAGACGATGTATATACGAAAGGATGGGTTCTCCTGCTTTCATAGAAACGTGGATCGAGGCATCTAAAAATAACAAAAGACAACAAAAAAGAAAATACAATAAGAGAAATACATACTACTACTAAGTACTTCAAAACAATAAACCCGTTCGTCCCCACTCTCATAATTTATTTTAATTTGTAACTTACTTAAATTATTATACCTTATACCATTTAACCTATTTTTATTTAAACCTTTATAAACATTAAATCCTAAACAACTCTAAGCTTTGACAAAAACTAACTTAAGCTAGTGATACCACTTTGTAACACCCTCATAACAGGTCAAATTTTCGAAAACACTTTTAATGCAAAAACATGAGCCAAAACCTACTCACAGTAGTGTTACCGGCTTTCCGCTACATCTATTTCTAAGAAAATAAATGTAATGCTTAACGACTAAGAAATAAATTAATAAGTTCAAATCCAACAAAGGGTCTTACAACATAAGAAAAGACTTAAACGCAATCTATGTCCATATAATAAAACTTAAATAACTGAAAGATAAAAATTTAACTGAGATCTGACTTCTAATAAAGCTATATTTCTAGGTGATCCTCACTTCACAATCCCCACATGATCAATAACCTACAATATAAAAATGCAAGAAAAACAAGGGAAAAACTCTCAAAATCAGAAAATTGAGTAATTCCAACTCCATCCCGTAAAACAATTAAGTTTGAAAAGAATATAAGAAATGTAAAATATAATTGAGCCGAAATAAATTTTTGGAAATAATATAAAGCTAAGTTAAAAATTAATTTATGAATATAATATAATAACACATAAGTCAATTAATTAATTTGATATTTAGTGATGACAAAACATATATCCAATTATTAATTTGAGGCAATAAGAAAGCCAGTAGGCCAAAGCTTTACCCCTATACCTACTTCATCAAGAGGTCGTCACCCCAAATAATTCATCATGGCCAGTAGACACTAGTGGAAAAAAGCTTATTTGCAGCGGTTTTTTGGCCATCAAAGGCTGCGGTTTAGGACCCCAGCATTAGTAATAACTATCGAGCTTGAAATAAAAAATGCACTATACGCTGCAGTTTGGCCCAAAAACTGCAGCCTATAAGCCTATTTTTTTTAAATTATTTTTTGTTTTTAAATTAATAAAATATAATAAATAATTAACAATAATACAACAGCTAGAATCACCATTAATTATCACCAAAAAAATATATATATATATATATATATATATAAAAAATATAATACATAAATTACTAATATTAATCATAAATCGTAAATTAATAATTACTAAGAAATTACATATATAACTACCAACATAAATTAGAAACATACACGGCAACCTTGTCTCGCGCATTTCCTTGTCCGTTAATTTGCGTCATTCCCTTGGAATGTCGTCTAAAATCTATATAAGATTATACAAAATAATTAAAAAGTACACATATATAATTAGATTTATTCCAATAAATGTATATATAATATTATAATTTGAGAACATAATAAATACTTACGGCATCGATGTTTTCTACCCCGACATTTTTCACGCGTTGTATGATATCATCCATAAATTTAAGAATGTAGTAGCCACAGTCAATTGTATTATTTTGGTGAAAACACTACGAAAAAACGATTCACCATTTAGGGTCACAAATCTCTTCATGTTGGATGAGTACCCAGACGGAACCTTAATGCCATACAAAGACTCACAAAAGGCTCGCTTCTCTGCTTTGGACAATATGTAGCAAGCTGGAGGCAAATAAACTTTTTCACTACTCATCTTTTTCTTACCGACCTTTCCCTTGCTACTGCCACCAACTTCATCAGCTCTTTCTCTTTTCTTACTCACCTTAACCTGTGCCCACAACTCCGGACGAATACCCTTACATTCAAAGTAATCTCGCACGGCCTTAACATCCTTTGTCTTACCCGGAATGTTCATGAGAGTCCCGAGTATGGCATCGCATACATTTTTCTCCATATGCATAACGTCAAGACAATGCCTAACCTGTAGATCTCTCCAATATGGAAGCGTCCAAAAGATTGAATTTTTTTTCTACAGTCAGTCTTCACCCCCTTGTACTTGCCCTGTTTTACGAAATACAGTCTCAATCCCCTTAACCTGTTCGTAAACCTCATAACCGGTCAACGGTCGACGAGCTACACGGTTAACATATCAACAAACTAACAATTATACCTTGAATTTTCGTGGGTTTGGGAATATATAACCTATACAATGAAAAACAAAATCAAAATTAGTATAAAAAATCTAAGCACTAAAACCAAATCAAAATACAAAACGAAACCAAAAACGAAAAAAAACAAAAATGAAACTAAGAAACTGATGAAGAATTTTCTTAGTTTGGAATACGAAAAAATGTAATACGAAAAAAACTAAAAAACAAAAAAACAAATCGTGGGTTGGAATACGAAAAAAACCAAAAAAGAATACGAAAAAAAAAACAAAATGAAATCAGAAAAAACGAAAAAAAACATACTAAGATACCTTGAAGAAGAAGATTAGAGTGTAGAATAAGAATGAAGAATTTCGAATGAAGAACAACTCTAAAGCTTTCGTGGGTGAACAAAGAAGAACAGCAAGAAGAACTTTCGAAGGCTTCGAACAGCAAGAACAAAGAACAGCAAGAACAGCAAGAACAAAGAAGAATTTTCAAACAGCAAGAAGAATTTTCGAACAACAAGAACTGATGAAGGCTTCGAAGAACAACAAGAACTGATGAAATTTCGAAGAATTTAGTGGGTAAATGAAATTTCGAATGTGAACAGCAAGAATTTCGAAGCTTTAGTGGGTAAATGAAATTTCGAAGGTGAACAGCTAGCAAGAATGAAACAGTGAACAACAAGAATGAAATATAGACGTTAAAAAATTAGGCGGTTTTTTAGGTTTAACTTATTTGCTGCGGTTGTAGGCAAAACCGCAGCCTTTAGGCGTATTTAGGAAACGTATTTGCTGCGGTTGTAGGCAAAATCGCAGCCTTTAGTCTATTTTTTTTTTTGCTCTCATTTTTGAAAAGGTTATTTGCTGCGGTCAAGTCTAAAAACTGCAGCCTTTGTGTAAATTTTTTTTTACCTAATTTTTATTACTCATATTGGCTGCGTGTACCTAAAAACCGCAGCCAATAAGCAGCAGCCAATACGTTTTTTTCCACTAGTGAGAGTAGTCTCAGCTCTGAGGTAATCCTAGTGTGCACACCTAATCTACTTGGATCAGAATAAATAGAAGAAAAACTAAACATTGAATCACGTAGCAAAAATAATAATAACCTGTTAGCAACTATACTAACCAAACAGGGCAACCTGTTCATCATTCTTATACTTGGATCACAACAAATATAAGAGCTTCATTCCCAACGTGTTATACTTTACGTAATTTAATACATTTTAATAATTAGTCGCGAGCAAACAAACATATATTCAAACATTACATTATTTAGTATTGGGGGTGGTGACCTTTGGGATGAGGGTGAAAGCTGTTATGATCCATGAATGATGTAGAGTGTCATTCGCAAAAAAATCCTTAACAGCGTGCACAACATCTGGACCAACGATATCCCATACGGCTTTATAGAACCCACTGTTGAATCTAGTCCTGGGGCTTTATCCTCAGGGATGCTCCATATGGCTTCTTTGATGTCTTCTTCGGTGAAGGATAAGGAGAGCAGACTATTTTGGTCCGACGTGAGAATAGGGCCCCTGTTGATAATACTTATGTTGATTTTTGCCCGATCCTTCATTTTGCATCCAAGAATATCAGTGTAGTGCTTTAGGCATGCTTCATGAATTATCCTTGGAGCGTTGGTGGTGCCATCCTGAAGGTGTAGAACATTTATAGCATTGCATTTGCTTCGGTGATGGATTAAATGATGGAAGTACTTGGTGTTTTCATCTCCTAACGTGAGCCATTTTAGCTTGGCTTTCTTCCTGAGAGCAGATTCCTATTATTTCCTTATTCTCCTATAGAGCTCCAAGTGCTTACACTCTTCATCAGCTAGGTGCTTGTCTCTTGGGTTTACGTGTAACTTCTCTTGAGCTTGAATGAGAGCAGCTTTAGCCTTGGCCAAATCTGACGCATCTATATTCTTGAATTTTGCTTTGCACATCACTTTAACCTGCCTGAGTTGTTCTTCTATATGATTTTTGTCACCTCTCGCACCACTTTGCCAAATCCCCTTGATGGAAGGAGTAAAATCAATGTGTTATCCCCAATGGTTTAGGAACTCAAAGAGTTTTGCCCGTTTAGGGGGATCGAAGAAATGGACCAACATTGGAGAGTGACCAAAATCTCCTTCTAGGAGGAAGCAAACCTCCGCATTAGGGAAGAAGTTGTCCCACATTGTGTTCCCCATTACTCTCAATCTTTCTTAACACTCTGGCTTCCCCACGTTGCTTGTTTGACCATGTGTAGAACCTTCCCGTGTTTTTCAGGTCGTGGATCCCACAATTTACCATACAGATCCTGAGTTGTTCAATTTCATAGAGTCGTGATTTTTTTCCTATCCTCTCATTAAGGTTGGCTATGCAGTTTAAGTCCCCCATGACAAGCCATGGATCCGTCACACTTGCGTCAATTGTCTCAAGGTCACTCAGCATAGAACTTATTTCCTTCTTATCGGTGGCACCATATACAAAGGAGCAAGCAAACCTTTCCCTAGCGTGTGGTTTCACTAAAAGATGGATGATTTGGCTACTTATGAACTTGTTGTCTACGTTCATTTCCTCGCCTTTTCATACTACTACAATCCTCTCTCCTTTATGCATAGCTAGGCTGTGTGTGAAGCACCATGAGAGGCAGATTCGTTGGTAAAAGGCTCCAATTCCTTGCCGCTTTACTTTCGTTTCGAGGCTAAATAGGCTTATGTTGTGGTTAGAAATAAATCGTGCCACTTCTACTTGTTTGTTCACCTTATTTAGCCCCCTCACATTCCATGTGAGGATGTTATTCATTATCATCGATGGGGTAAGCCTCCAGCGCTTTTATTGGTTAGTTTTGGTTAGCAGATCGTTTGGCTGACTGGATTTTTATGATGACTTCAAAGAGCACTACAAAGGGGTTGGAAGAAAGAGAATCATATGGTTGTTTGGGTCTAGGAGACCCTTGAGGATGATCCTCTCATTCCAATCTCGTTTGGTCCTTTCCATGTATGTCATTGTTGGGTTCCTGGACCTTCTTTGTGTCTTTCTTAGCTACTATGTGATCTGCTTCCTTACTAGTTACTGTGTGATCCTTCTTTGTACCCCGGTTCACGGGCGGTTGGGTGTGTTGCTTTTTGCTGCCTTTCTTGACCCACACCTTCCTAGGATGCTTCTTATGTTGGTTCAAGTTTGCTTGGGTGTGGTGACCTTCAATTTGATGACCTAGTTGTTGACATTTGTATTGGTTGTCTATCCAGTTCATCATATTCATTTGTGAAAAACACCTCTTCTGGTAAATCATTCTTTATGTCCACTCCAACATGCGCTCTAGCATACATGGGTCTCTCTTTGTTCTTAGTAGCATTGTCTACTTTAATGACACTTCCAAGGAGCCCTGCAATCTTTCTAATGCATCTTTCACCCTAGTATTCCATTGCAAAGGCCAGCAGTTGCACCCATATGGGTATGGTGTAGAGGTTTTCTTTTTCTAGGGACATTTTTACTTTCCAAGGTTTGATGATGAATGGTCTGTTATCAAAAAGCATACCACTCAATTCACATGCTTTGTCTCTAGCAATTGTATCATTCAATTTCACAATGAACACTCCTTTCCTCACCATACTCACTTTCTCAATAACTAGATCTTTCCATATCCTCCACGTAAAGCCATCAACAACATGTAATGGTGGGTTCGCTCCTAGCACATAACATACAACAGCTATATCCCAGTATCTAATTTTATCCTCAATGGCATCAAAGGTGATTTTGATAGTGTTAGAGGTATTACCTTAAGGCTTGTGGGCTGAATTGTGTTGCACGACACTCTCATTGTCAATTGGAATGAGCTGCTCATATGGTGGTTGTTCTGGGACGGGTTGGACCTCCTCCATCCTCTGTTGGGTTATTAGGGGTGTCCCTTGGACCACCGAAGCCCAACTGATCCGCACTGGATTAAGTTCCATGGCTGAGTTCAAAACCTCCAAATCGATTTTGTGCAATTTAGGGTTCAATATACCATCCTCCAATGGTGTGTTTGAAGGTGTGTCGCAAGGAGTTGAAGGTGCTGACCGTGTCTGAGGCGACTGCTCCACCTTTGTCCGCTCTTTCCTCGGCCTACCACATCCCCTTGCCACGGCTGAACCACCCATAAGGGGTCTAGGTTCTTGTAGAGAGATAGGTAGTTGGTTGGTGAGAGAAGCATGAGCTATTGTAAGGATTATTATTGTCACCCAATGCAATTCTTGCAAAATTAAGCGACAAAAAATTTGTATTACAATGAACTAAGATTTGCCAGCAAAAATTAATCTCTATTGTACAAAAATATGATTTATAGAGTAAAAAAACAACGTGACAACCAAAAATAATATGAATTATAAAAATCATATTTTTTGTTCGATTAAGTTCTAACTCAAAGTAAACGGTTGTATAAGGTTTCTTCTATAACACAACACTTATGCAAGTGATTGAGAATTATAAATCATTAGTTTGTTAATCGATTTACATATTATGCTCACAAAAATATAATTTATAGAGTAAAAAAATAACATGACAACCAAAAATAAAATGAATTTTAAAAATCATATTTTATGTTCGATTAAGTTCTAACTCAAAGTAAAAGGTTGTATAAGGTTCTTCTATAACACATCAGTTATACAAGTGATTGAGAATTATAAATCATTACTTTGTTAATTGATATTAAATATTATGCTCTTATTAATAAACGCAACATCCTACTAAACTTGAACAGAAAATAAAAAATTACTTGATTTATAAAAAAAAATAGATAACATTACTATAAACACACGCAACATTTGGTATTATGGTAATATTATCATTGACCAATTCACATAAATATGTTTAGCTAATATATTTATTTATAGCTTACAATGGTCAAATTTCAATTATGTAACAATAAAGTCAAAGTAATAAAAAAACAGGGTTGAAAAGGAGTATTACTTTTTTAAAATAAAATAGAAATCTACATATGATAAGTGCAATTATTTGCACTAATCGTTTATATTTTTATGCTCCTTTGCGGTGCTTTGAAGGCGATTCGGGGTCATTTCGTTTGGTTTCACTCTATTTCGGTGTTTCATGGTCAAAGTATGGGAAGATGGGTGAATTATGCGCTTTTGAGTCGTTTTTGTGTGTTTTTGGTGCTAACCATGTTTACCGGGCTCAAAGAACGTATCAAGCTATCAATTTTATCAAGGCATGAGGAGTAAAAGAGCAAAAGAGTAGAAAGTGTTGTTATTTTGAGGTGAAATTTGATACATGTCTACTCTTTTGGCCATAACTTTTGATAGGAATATCGTATTAATGCAAGGTTTGCGGCATTGGAAACTAGACTTCAAGGGCTTTCTAACGGTATATTATATGTCCGATTCCGATAACCGAGCAAGAAATGGCGACCGTTTGAAGTCAGCAGAATCTGTCTGCCAGAAAACGCCGACTCGGCTGTGGGGCAAATAATGTGGTCGCCGACTCGGCGAAAGTAGGCTGACAAAATCTTCATTTTTCCAGAAGCTCAGGACGACTCGGCTGTCTTGGCACTTTTTGGGTAGCCGACTCGGCGGTGTCTAATCTCAAGTTTTATGCGTGTTTTTCTCCGGGCTTTCTTTGGGCCTAGGGTTAATTACCCTCATTAGTATAAATAAGCTCCTTAATCCTGCTGAGCAGGGGCTTCTTCCTCCTTTGAACTTTTACTTAGTTTTGCTTAATTTTCCATTAATCTAGCTTTCAATTACTCTTAGCATTAAATTTAAATTATTGTTCTTCAATCTAGCCTTTGAGACTTAATCATCCTTCAAGTTGTAAGTTTCTCTTTAGTCTTTAATCTTTTAATTTCAATTCCTTGTATTAATTTAAGCTTTCCTTTGATAAACATTAATCTTAGCCTTAATCATCCTTTAATAATAATTTTGTTTTTCTCTATTATTGCTTGGTATTTATTGTCACTGTTATTTAGTAATTCATCATTGCTCATTTTAGTTTAACTTTAATTCCATTGTCATTTATGCTTTGCATTGAATTTGAATTAGTATTTATTGCACTTACCATGTCTAGTGAGTAGATCCATTTTCTAGGGTTAGGGTTTGAACCTATTAGTTGAGCATGAATTGATTCTTGGATGTGTCTATGAAACTATGGATTAAAGTAATTAAATTGTGCCAATTAACTCTAAATTAAATATGCTTTGTCGAACCATTCAATAGAACTAGCGTGTGAGATTGGGATCGACTTTGTTTTAGGGTAAATTTTAGTTAAACTCTTATTAATTTGTTCAATAAAACTAGCGTGTGAGAATTGAATTAATAGGGCCTAAATCTAATAGTTAATCAACAGAGCGAGAGTTTGAGATTAACAAGATCAAATTTAATCACATACTTAACCCGACATTTCATAGACACTAATGAGAATTGGATCATGCAAGACTTTAGGGGATTCCCGACACCCTAGATTCCTCATCATATAGTTCAAACCCATTTTAATTATTGCATTTTTAGTTATTAGCTCACAAATCAATCAACCTTTTTATTCCCTTAGCAATTTAATCAATCGAAATCGTAAAGTCCATTGTCCCAAGCTTCCTTATGTTCGACCCGCAGCTACACGTACGCCGTGCGCTTGCGGTAAAATAAATTTGCACATCAACATAAAATTATGTTTTAAAGCAAAATCATGTTTCATTAACACATGTTTCATACATATTAGTCTATAAATAATTAACTCTATTGTTAAAATTATAATAATTCTTTATTGTTCGAGCTACTAGTACAATAAATCCATTATCTTAATCTTTTGAACTTTCAAACTATCACACTTTTGAAGGGAAACATAGAGTATTAAGTTATTAATGTAAAATAAAAATATGTATAAAATGTTAATGTAATGGTTTGTGTGGAGACTTGAAGCTTAAACCATATACTTTGGATAACAACACTCTAACCACTAAGCTATCCTTGATTTTGAGAAAATTAAATTGTCTTAATACATACTGTTATAAAATAATTAAGGGTCGGGCTAAAACTACAAAAGGACACATGTTTCTGCGAAGAGGGGGACCTCCCCCAGCCCCCTCTCTTTGCCCCTGGCTATGGCTAGTGCTAATTCTGAAGTCACATGGTTGATTAAACTTCTTAAAGAATTGGAAATTTATATTGCCAAGCCTACTAATTACTATTTTTTTGCAACAACTAATCATACATAATTTTTATTAAAAAGAAGATTGAATGAGTGAATGTCATTTATCTTTTTTTATTAGTCGGTATTAATAGAATTTCAATGATTAACATTTACACAACTGTCATTTTTACAATTCATAAACAACAATTTAGGAAAACAATTGATCATATAAATCAGTCAAAATAAATTAATATCAGTGATTAGCATTTACATGCATACCTTATTTACAATTAATATACATCAATGTAGAAAGTTGAATGATCATTTATATCAGTCAAAAGACATTGTTAGGTTACTATGAATATAATTTAAAATTTAAGAAAAAAAAAGTGAGGTATATTGGACCATATGACAATTATAGAAACAAATAAATGATGCAATAAATCAGCCAATTGGAATATGTGTGAAGGCAATCAGCCAACGGTAATTATATTGTGTGTAAATATAAAAGTATACAATAATGCTTTAGATGAAATCGATCATTAAAATTATACTATGTATAAATATTAAAGTATACAACAATTTAGAAGATTGATTGATAATTAAAATCATACTACGTATAAAAGTTACAGCAACTTAGGAAATTGATTGTTTCAAAACCTATAAACTCTTTATTAATAACTAGGTCTGTCAAACAGATCAGGATGAGTCGGGTTCGGGTTCGGGTTCGGGTTCGGGTCATATATAAACAGGTCAGAAAACCCTTGACACAAACACAACCCATTTAGTTAATTGGGTCGAAAATCACAACCTTGACTCGACCTGTAACATATCAAGTTGACCTGATTTCGACCCACTTAATTCGTTTATAATTTTTTTTTTTATTTTCATTTTAAGGTTTTTAACGTTGATTAAATCTAATTTGTTAGCCTTTAATTTTAACTTTATATTTTTTTTTTGTTCATTTTGTATTTACTATGTAAAATAAGAAAATATTAAATGAACTAAGTTTAGCTTATAGTTATTAATTGAACTCGAAATTAACATATTTAATTAAATGGGTTGTATAGATTTTTTTCAGGTTTAAAATTTTGACCTGAATCTAACCCATTTAATAAACAGATCAAGTCAGATTGACCCATTTAACTAATTGGCTAAAAAGTCTCAACCCAAATCCACATATTTCGGGTTAGGTTCAGGTCGGGTTAGCAGGTCGGATCACAACCCATTTTGTATTTTTTATATTTAATTCTTTTTCAATTACAATATACATATGTAAATACTTTATTACGCACCTCCTTTTAATATTTTCATTCATCTAAAATTTCATTTAAATATTAATGCATTTAAAAATTGTTCTTTCAACGGATTTCAATTCTAGTTTACTATATCTATTGCAAAGAATCTTGTTTTACATGAACATACAACATATACTAATTGATTGTCAGTGTATGCGTTATAATATTATTGAAGGTATATTACAATTATCTTATTTATACATTCATAATCAACGAACTGATTTATCCACTAAAATCTTACCTTCTGTACATTTTAAACATTTATTAGCTAAACTAGGTGTTATAGCTAGCCCCTAGTTTGAGGGGGTTGTTGACATAGAGAAGGTCTTAGTAAATAACGGTTATTTGTGAAGTTAATAAATCACTCTTATGTGGTTGGATGTGATAGGGTGAGAGTTTGTTATTTTAATTTATCTTTTTTAATTTTGTTTATTTTAATATTATTCTTTTTGTCTTTTTATGGTGATTTACAAATCACTGTTATTGATTAGTAATTTTTGGTTGACATATATGGGTCTTCAATGTCAACTTCTCAGCCCAATCATTGCAATAGCAGAATGAAATACTTCCTTCGTTCCATAATACTTGCTACATTTTCCATTTTGGGAAATTTCATATTACTTGCTACATTTCCTTTTTAGTAAAAAACCAATCATTTAAAGTTATACCTACTCCTATTTTTATCCTACTCTATATCTAATTACTCCTATTTTTCTTTTTCATTTTTCAACAAATAATATTAAAAAATTTCAAAAAAGCAACTTTCCACCTACTACTCATCATTGCACAGTAACTCCTTAATATTTGTGCTCATACAATGATAGCAAGTAAATCAGAACGGAGGAAGTATATAGGCAGCAATTAGTATCTACAATTGCAACAACAGTTAGTATCTACAATTGCAACAATAGCAGGTATCTACACACAATATTAAAACATAAATGGTTCAAGAGAAGAAACACACTTGAAACAGCAGAGAAACACACTTGTCTATCCATGTGCTACCTTGATGAAGGGTGAAGATTTGATCAAAATGTTAAAGAGTTGTTAGAGTAGTCACATGCTTTATACTGTAACAGGAGCGGCAATCTCGATACATAATTAACATTTAATATTTATGTTTAATACAAAAATATTGCGAAGTCTTATAATGCCGAACTGTTAGAAACTTTAAATAATAAAAAATAAAACTATTTAAAATAAAAGTAAAATATTACATCCGATAAGAAATATTGTTGGCTCAAAATTAAAAATGTAAAAGTACATCAACATCAAGTCATCAATAAAGGCCCACAAAGCAGTCAAGTTCTCGATAAATAATAATTGCTGCGGCCTGAATCGGAACCTGAAACTAAATCTTGCGAAATGCTGTCATCCATGATACGGATGACAATCGATTGAATCGGTCAGCGGTAACGCTGAGCATAACATCCTAATAATAACTCAAAATACGAAAATGATACACTACATTTACAAAATACTCCCTCCGTTTCAGTTGACTCGTCCCATTTGACTTTTCACGGATTTTAAGGGTTGAGTAGGGTCCATTAAAAAGGTGGTAGTTGGGTATTTTAATTGATTAAATTAATTGTAAAGGTGGTAGTTGGGTATTGGGAATTGGAAAAGTGGGGGTATTTAGGTAAAAAAAGAATAGCCAAAAAAGGAAATGGGACAAGTAGTATGATAATGCCTAATAAGGAAATGGGACAGGTAAACTGAAACGGAGGGAGTAATAATTTAAGTACGAACTTCATCTTAATTGACATCACTATATACTTTTACTATATTCTTTTAATGTTCTACTTACTTTTAAGTCATTAAGATACTATTTTCACTGACAGAAGTATGTTACTGCCACTTATACAATTTGGTAATCTTAACATTTAAGTAAGTTCATTTGGTTAATACTCATAATCGTACCATAATTAGGGATGGTCACCGGTAGGACCCTGTTAGACCCGCCCCGGATCCACCCCTTTTTAAGGGTCTGAGTCTTATTTTTTGAGACCCATCGGAACCGGGTCGGATATGGATCTAAAAAATAATTGACGGGTCCGGGTTCGGGTCCAAGACCTGGACC
>CM033458.1:2511059-2546059 GCA_019425755.1 Amaranthus cruentus | reverse complement strand
ATCTACTAGACTTAGGCTCATTTCTTTTTCTTTCTTATGCTTTTTTGTTGGTCTATCCCAACTCCTATTTGGTGGTAGGTAGTTAGAGTAGTCGGTTAAAATGTGAAAAATAGGTGTTGTGAGCAAAAAAATTTCAAAGGTCAAATTATTTAAAAATAATCAATAGCTAAGATTATTTACAACAAATTAACAATATGTCAGATTGTTCAGGATAATTTTTTCCAATTTATTATAATAAAATAATGACTCTACCATTTAAAATATTATAGTATTTATTAAAATTTTTGTTAACATTTTTTGTAAGAACTTATTTAAGAAATCACAAATTCTTGTGATAGACGGTCTCTTTGAGAGATCAACTCTAATTGGATCGGCCCATAAAGAAAAATATAGAATAAGAACTAGGCCTGAAAGGCGTCTCTAAAAAAGACGGTCTCTCAGATAAATAGAGTAAGAAATATGAGACATGTTATTTATGAAGAAAAGCCAAATCATTAAAAAGAGACTCCCAAATAAATGTACTCCTATATCAATTTTGAAAAACGGGCATACTCCATAATCTTTGGGACGATAATAAATTATAGATGTTGTTTCTTTTACGAAAAAGGAAAAAAAAAGAGGCTTTTTTCTACAAATCTACACCGGACTTGGAGTCCATTATCCAATACACTTTCCTAGATCCCGCTCACGTCCACGAACTATAGTAAATCTGATCTAAATCTAATTTTTTATTAAAAAGGAAAAATCTCAGACCTATAAATTACTCACACGATCTCGCGCGTGAGAGAAATAAGAGAGAGAGTGAAACAAGTTGAAAGGAGTTGAGCGGGAATTTTGTGAAGCTTTCGAAAATGGCGTCCGAAGAACAAGATAAGGTTGAAATTCCGCAAACACAACCACCACAACAAGAACAATCTGCTACTGAAGTTCTTAGCATTGAACTTCCTGCTCCAGAAGGATGGATTAAGAAGGTTAAATTTAGTGTCATTCTTTTAACTTGATTTTGCTCTGATTCGTGCCTTTTTTTTTGGCGTGATTTGGTGACATTGTTAATGTAATTTGGTAGCCGTTTTTAGAATTTATTTGTGTTTGCATTTTTTTTGTTCGGTTTTTGTGGGTTTAGAATTTACTGGTGTTGTGCTGAAAGCTAGGGTTTGGTGGTTGATTTGAGTTCTGTGTGATGAAGAATCTTATAAATAGTTTTGTGTTGAAGTGCCCTGAGTTGTTTCACTTTAGAGAAAGAAAAGAGTATGCATCACTTTATAAACTCAAGAATCTCCATTAACTCCTACTATCACTTTATAAATAATTCAGTGAATATCCATTAACTAAAGAGAAGAGTAACTCCTACTATCACCAATTGATTTTAGTAGTGAACCTTCTTTGGGTTTATGAGTGGACTACTTCTTCTCCTCCTTGTTTGGGTTGCCTAGGGCCTTTTTCTAAATTCTATCAAAGTCCATAACCTCTCATTAAATAAACAATCTTCTTTGAATAAACAAGCTAGGAATATCCATTAAATCTCGATTGAAGTTGATAGAAGGGAGGGGCTACGTTGAGGGTTGGGAATGAGGAGGGAGAGGGTGGTGCTGGGCTGGGAGTGCGACTAGGGAAGGGCATGCATGTTCAGTGTTTTTTTATGACTTCACTGTAGCAATTCAAGTAGCTATGAGTGATTTAACGAGCTAAAACACTAGCATACAAAAGGTGAAATTATTATTGAAAGAGAAATTTGAAGGATGTTTAGTGATAGTGATACAGGTAGATGTTTTCAAAATGTTAATATGTTATAACTTGCAGTGTGCCAAAGAATCGAAGTAATTGTTCAAGATGTTATGCATTTTTCTTAATAAATTATACTCCCTCCGTTCCAGTTTACTAGTCCCATTTGACTAGTCACGGATTTTAAGGTAGTAGTGGGGTCCATTTAAAAGGTGGTAGTTGGGTATTTTAATTGATTAAATTAATTGTAAAGGTGGTAGTGGAGTATTGGGAATTGGAAAAGTGGGGGTATTTAGGTAAGAAAAGGTTAGCCAAAAAAGGAAATGAGACAAGTAATGAGGAATTGCCAAAAAAGGAAATGGGACAAGTAAACTGGAACGGAGGGAGTATTCAACAACCACTATAACTGCTACATTTACCAGACAATATTATTGTACACAACTAATTAGATAACTGATAAACTAACAACTAATGACACCATTCAGTGTCACATGATTCGTTGATCTCCTCACGAATAACAAATACAAATTGTGAATTATGGTTGGTCTTTGGCAATTTTGTGAGGTTTAGAGCAAATTGCGATTTCAAAAAGCAAATTAACCGATGAATTTTGTTACACTGGTACCGAGAAACTACCCATAACAAACAGCTACTAGCTACCTTGCGTTGAACAAACCCTATGTTGGTTGTACATGCTCTCTACTTATCTATTATTTTTTTAAAAGAAGTCAGAGTTTCAGTTTTTCTTGATTGATCCATAAAATGGGGATGAGGGTTCTGTTGACGGAACTTTTTAAAATATGTTTGCCTCACTTGTTTGGTAGTAGAATTTTATTATATGATGCAGAAAAGTCCGGAAGGGATTTGACATTGTATTGCCAATTTCTCTTATCAAGTGTAGGACTTTAACTCTCAATGAAAATATAGAAGTAAAATGGAGGTCATATCTACATTTCAGCAATTTGGCTTTTGAAAGGCCTTGTTCTATTGTCGTTTGTATCTCGTGGACTTTGCTTTAGTTGTAGTCAATGCATGCAAAGACATAATAGTGCAAAGACATAATAGTAAATATATGCAGTTGATTTTTGTTGTTGATTGTGATTGCTTTCTATGTTTGGGTCGTCCTTTTTTACCACTCTACTCTATGAATCCTCCTATGTGCTTGTTGGATAATTTATCATGTCACTTTCATCAAGTTTTAGTGAGGATACAACTCTCTTTACTGTGAGCTTTCTTGCATGCGACATTCATGGTGCTTCTCTAGTCAATGCGTATGACGTTGCTAGCTGAATTTTGTGATTTCCGTGTGCAGTTCATTCCCAAGAAGGGTGGGACTGGAACTCCTCGAAGGAATGAGATTGTATTTGTAGCACCAACTGGTGAAGAAATTAAAAATAAGAAACAGTTGGATCAATATTTGAAATCCCATCCTGGCGGCCCATCTTCCTCAGAGTTTGACTGGAGCACAGGTACCTTCCTTAACATCCTTGCTACTAATTGGAAAGATGCAATCATCTCACTTAACTACTCTTGATAATAGGTGATACTCCACGCCGTTCTGCTAGGTTAAGCACCAAATCAAAAGCGATAGAGACCCCAGAAAGTGGTTCTTCCAGGAAAAGGCAGAGGAAATCAACGTCAAAGAAGGATGAGGAGAAAGAAGAAACTGATGAAGGTGAGTATGCAGAAGATCAAGCACATGCCGGTAAGATTGAGGATGATAAATTAGAGAATGAGAAAGATGTCGATATGAATTATGTTCAGGAAGCTGATTTGGCTAGAGCTTCCTGTGATAAAAGTGAAGAGCAAGCTGGTGAAGCTGAGGAACAGAAAGAAGCTGACGCAGGAGGTGTTTCTGATCACCAAGCTCAGCCTGCAGGTAAATCGGAAGAGGTGCTTATTCAGGAAAAATCTCAAGTACCAGAAGAGTCAAAGAAAGTGGAAACAGCACAAGAAACTATGCCCAGTAAAGAGAGAGAGAAGCCTGTAAATGAACAAAATAATAGCACGGATGTCGATCCAGCAGAAAATAAAGGACTGCCTGGGGAAAAACCAGCTGAAGGTCCGGTTGTGCCTCAGTCAGACATCTGTTTGGTCAGAGAGAACGAAGGCAACTCTGCAATTGCAAAGGAAATTGAGGAATCTGAACAGGCAGTTGAGGTACCAGAGCAAAAGTTCATATCTGGGGTTGTGGCAGATAGTAATAGTGCCAAGGAGAACCAAGACGCTGCATTGCACACCGAGAATAAACCCATGAATCCTGAAGTTACTTCACATGAACCTGAGAAAAAGGTTGGTTTGGAAGTTGTGTCAGATGGCAATTTTGCAGAGGAGAACGAAGGTACTACAGTACACACTGAGACTAAACCTGTGAATCTCGAAGTTGCTCCACATGAACCTGTGAAAAAGGTCGGTTTGGAAGAAGTTGGATCCGAAGGCAATATTGCAAAGGAGAATCAAGATGCTACAATTGAGACCGAGAATCAGCCTGTGAATCCTGATGGAGCTCCGCATGAGCCAGGTGCAGCTCAGCCAGTTAGTTGCTGAGATGTATCCACTTACTTTTTTTAGATAAGTATTATGTATTCTCAATTCAGATTTACTTTTTCTCTGTATTTTTTGTTTAATAGTTAGTTTAGTTAGTTTTGATGAACAGCAGCTTTAGATTGTTGATTGTGTATTGTGTAATTGTCAGGCGCAGTTGTGGATATAACAGCTTTAGCCTGCTATAGAATGTATTGTCATGAGTCATGACTTATATTTAGGCGCTTAGACTTGTAACATTATACTCCCTCTAGAGAGCTGTAATCACTTTGTTTTAACGCTAGATCTCTCCTTTGAACACATCCATTAGATATTTCATAGACAACATTTGATTCTAGCACATTAGATTTGACCTTTGAACACTCATTGATATCTCATAGTTGTGTTGCTTTATCAAGCCTAACTCATTCTAAGGTGCACATTGCTGGATGTTGAATTCTAGGCGAGAATAGAAGGTACTTTGTTTTAGGATAAAAAAAATCTTGGTCTATTTAATTGGTAAATTACCCATTTCTTTTGGACGAAATTGAAGAATTTAATCCTCCACTACCTAAAATCAATGGTTTAGTCTGAAAAATTGGGTTGAATAATGAAAACCAACAACAGAACAGATGCAACAATTAAGAACAACAAATACAATGCAATAAAGAAGCAAACAAACGACACAATCGATGTACGTGGTTCACCCCTAATTGGGTTACGCTCATGGTTTAGCTTAGATCATGGATATCAGAATCTCGATCCTGATCAGCGATTCTACAATCCTACGATCCAAAATTAGGCGACCGATCCGGATCGTAGGTAGGATCTTAATGTTGGTAGAATCGTATGATCCTAGTTCCTACATAGCTCCAGAATTGAAGTGGTAGGATCATAACACGATCCAACGATCCTACGATCTTACGATCGATCCTAGAAGGGTAGTTTCATTCGTACAAAAATTTCATATTATCTAGACTTTACTTATGTATATATCTAAAAAATTATATCAATATGACTAAAATTAATGTTTTTTTTATTCGCATTTTAAAAATGATTATTAAAGATATTCTTTTACAAAACTTAATAGTTGAAGTCAAATAAGTGTTAATTTAAACCTTAAAACTTACAAAAAGAACAAATAAAGTTGAAATCAGTTATCAAAAGCATATTAATGCATATTTGTAGGATCACACGATTCTACGATCCGATTCTACCGATGTCGATCCTACTTCCTCAACGATCCTACGTAGAATCCCGATCCTAACAACCTTGGCTTAGATGTCTTTATTGCCTTAAAGAACACTCCAATGGTGTTACAATGGATGATCACAATTGAGAGAATAGAGAGAGTTTAAGAGAGGGCGATAAATTATTTAATCTAGAAAGAGAAAAAGGTTTAGAAAATTTAGTAATCCTAATCTATGTGTTTAGCCCTATATTTATAACATATAGGACTAAACAGTTACAAAAGAATAGCCTAGGTAAAGCTATTATAACATAAACCAGATGGTAAAGTCGAGTCGGCTTTCCTTGGCCAGAAGAAAAGCCGAGTGGGCTTTTGCTTCTGTCTCAAAACCAATTTTTGCCTTTTAAAGCTTTTTCACCTTCTTCCAATTTTTACCTCCTTTTCACCTATTCTTTATTTATACCTTTTGACCATGGATTAAGGACCTAAATCACCCTAATCACAATAATCTCCAATTTGACATAGACCATCAAAAACATCTCAAACACAATTCTTGGTAAGAACGCACATTCTCCTTCTATATGCAAATCACATGCATCACCTATAGATTTCACCTTAAGTCCAACACTAACAACTCACATGTTAAATGGAGCAAGCCCAATCAAGTCTACACATAGACTAAACTTGGCACATGGCAAAGGCTTAGTCATCACATCCGTTGGGTTGTCTATCATTGTAATCTCGATCAAAGTAATCCTCTTCGATTCAATTTTATCACAAATGAAGTTATACTTGATATCAATATGTATGGTCCTTCGATGAAACATATTCTGATTTCTAGCCAAATGTGTTGCACTTTGGCCATCACAATATAAAAATACCAAATTCAAACTCGGATACAACTAACCTAAGTAATCCTCAATCGCATATACCGCTGTCACATCTTGTGGAGAAGACATCAACTAATCGTCGTACCACCCTAAGTGAGTATTAAGCCCGAGGTCGATTTCCTTCCATCAAAGTCACTCGAATAATTGGAATCACAATTACTAATGTTCCTGATCTTGTCTACCCCAAACTGAAGGCATGCATCCGATGTACTATTCAAGTATCTAAGAAGACATTTAATCGCATCCTAATGTCATTTCCCTAGATTACCCAAGTACCTACTCACAATGCTCACGATTTGAGCTATTTCGGATCGAGTACACACCATAGCATACATAATACTTTCAACGACATTTATCTTGCTTGGTCCGAGAGTGATGATCTTAAAAAAGAAGTAAGAACTAAGGGGAGTGAAAACAACCTTAGCGTTGTCCAAAGAGATACATTGCTCATAGGTAGGGAGTCTATTACTCTTGATCAAGCATTGGCAACGTTGAAACAAAATGATATGTTCATGGTGAAAAGAGAGGGGGAAGAAAATAAGTGTGTTGGGCATCGCTTATATAGTGAAGGTTCTTACAGAGGAAGAACCAAGGAAAAGAAATATCAAGAAAGGAGAAAGTCTCAAGGGAGAAGTGATCTTAGTGACAAAGAAATGAAATAGGACCTAAAGATAATGTGAAACTTAAGGGATAAAGGGAGAAAAGAGAGTAAGAATAGCAGATATGTCACTCTAGGTGTAACATCCCGTAATTTATTACGTCAATATTATTGTTTAAATAATTTATAAGATGATTTTAATATATTTATTACTAAATAATTAATTAGTCCTTATATATATACGTTTTATTTAAGTGGTCACTTATTATTATTAAAATGAAGTTAAGTAATATAAATAATAATTATAATATTTGGGCCGTTCTCAAACCAAGTAAAACAGAGACCTTTACAGCTATTTAGGGTTCATTGTGTTGGGCCTTGTAGATAAAATACCCAAGTAAATATGGGTTAGGGTTTTATTTCGTACAATCTTTGAATCACGATGTTAATTTATATTTAAATTATTGAATAGGAAAATTTGATTTGAAAGGTTCAAACTTTGTCTCATTTGCTTCTAAAGGTTCGAACTTTCGTTTATCCTAGAAAGGTTCGAACTTTATAGTGCATCTTCATTTAAAGGTGTTCAGGTAATCCCTAACCTTTTGTAACCGGTTATCATCCTTATGTTCTTGCTTTATATGGCTGTCAATGTCGAAGCTAAGCAGTACCAAGTACTCTTCAATGGCTTCTTCCTCTTCAACCTTGAGAAGCTCATATCCCCACAGCATTCACTGTCAGCATGGTTTCAAGGCAAAAATTCGTACAGTAAGGAAGGGTCCAAACTTGGGACATAGGGTTTTTGGATGCCCTAATTGGCCTGTAAGTATTTTCAAATTTTTTTAGGGTTTCTTAATTTCTATTTCTAAATCTGGGTCTTTGTTCTTGTAGAATGATGATTGTGGATTTTTCAAATGGGAAAAGGAGTGCTTGTATGCACAAGAAGATGATCTGGAGGTGAAGCTTACAGAGAGACATCAAATGGTGAAGGAATTGGATAAAGCCCTAATAAAGAAACAACAGTACAACGCTGAAATCAACAACCTTAAGTTAGAATTGAAGAAAGCAGCAGTTAGGGAGAAGAACTTGTTTGTAGTTTTGTGTATTTCATGGGCTGTCTTTGTCATGTACATTGCCCTTTGTAAGAACTAAATTGCAAAAGTAAGTACATGGTATTGTAATGTATAAGCAATGTGTAAGCAAGAACTACTAATTAAGTAATGAAAAATCAGTTTCATGGAACTGAGTTCTTCACATTGATAATTGATTGTTTTGTTGATACATCAAAATTTATCCCCCCCAAGAAGCAAAATACATACAGGTGTAAATACATTCCCAAAAAATTACACCTTCAACATTCTCTTATATAAAATACTAAAACTGCATAATAGTACTTCTAACATAAACCGCTTAACACTTTAAGTTCCTGATGCTTGTGTTGGTTGTGAACACTGACTGGGTTGAGTAGCTTTCCTAGGCCTTCCTCTCCTTGCTTTTCCTCCCCTTGCACCAACTCCACTTCTTATACTCCTTCCATGCCTTCCAGTTCTTGTTGGCTGAGCAGATGGTGTAGACAAAGTGTGGGTTGAGCCTTGGCATTCTGTTTCAGTGTGTTGTGGGATCTCATTTAGGTTTAAACCCCTTGCAGCAGCTGTAGCTTTGTGTGGGCATGATCTCCTGTTGTGCCCCTTCTCATTGCAAATGCCACAGCTCATCTCTGCACCATGCCTACTCAATTTACTTGGTTTTTTAGGACTCTCATGGGGATCCCTTCTGCGCTTTGTTCTTGGTCTTCCAGGACCAACCTTAATGGGTGGAGGTGTCAAAGAGCTGGGCATCCTAGGCCAGAACCTAGGGCCTTCAATTGGAGGAATGGAGAATGAGTAAGCCTTCAAATACCCCTCCTTAGTGTACATTGGATCAATGTAGTCTTCCACACTGAGATGAAGGAATGAGATGCATGCTACTGCATGTCTACAAGGTATTCCTGTCAAGTCCCACTTTCTACAAGAACATGTTTTTTGTTCTAAATCCACAGACAACACATCTCCAATTGCATCAGTACATTGGAAGATGGTGGATGTTGATGGAATTGCATCACAACTCCTAGCATGCTCCTTCTCTTTCTCCAACCTTGCTATCACCCTTGGACCATAATTGTATTTCCGTTTTTCTGATTCACTTTATTTCACAAACAGCCTCTGCATTACAGCTGTTCTTATATCTTCCAACATGGACATAACATGCTTTGTTCTTGCAATGATTATGTACCCATTGACTGCCATATTGTTAACAATAACATCTACCCTACTGCTGGTCTTCATGAATGCCCTACAAAAACATGAAGGATTATACCTCATAAATCCCTCCACAGCAGCCTCATCAATCTGAGACATCTCCTCTAAAGCCTGCTCATAATTAGCAACATTCCATGCCTTTGCTGCCTTCCAAAAAAGCATCTTCAATTCATCCCGTTTGAATGTCTTATGCCAATTGGCAAAGATATGTCTTGCACAGTGCCTGTGTTCTGCCTTAGGGAGAATTTGAGCAACACAACTTACAATGCTCTTCAAAGAACAACAGTAAACCATATATTAACATTTGAAGGAGAAATTAAGAAATTAAGAAAAGTGAAAACACAAAATATATACCTTGTGTTCATCAGATATAATCACAACATCTTCTCCATTGCCTAATCCCAAGTACTTCTGTAACCCACTCAGAAACCAGCCCCAGCTTTCATTGTTCTCTCCTTCAACAACTGCCCAAGATATTGGGAACATCTGGTCATTGTTATCCCTTTCAATAGCCACTAACAACTGACCACCTAAGAATAACTTAAGGAAACAAGCATCTATGCAAATCACTTTCCTACATCCTTCAATCCACCCCTGTTTCAAACCCTCAAAACATACAAGCAATCTCTTAAACACCTGTGCATCTGAAGGAGCTGGATCAGTAACAAGCTAAATCAAACTTTCAGGGCATGTCTGTTGAAGAACATGCACATAAATCCCCAACTTCTTGTAATGCTCTTCCATAGTGCAATGAAGAAGCCTATGAGCATTGTACTTAATTTTATAAGCAAAATCCCTCTTCACTATCACACCAAATGCCCACTTAACAGTACCCATAATTTCACTTGCTGGCCAATGTTGTCTTGTCTTGAACACATCTAACAACTGCTGTGCAACCCACACTGCCTTCATTTGTTTATTTTTTTCCATGTTCCTACAACAACTGTGTTCAGTATTCACTGACTTCACAACAAAGGTTGCTCTCCTACTATCCCAGCTAGCATATATATATAGAATGGACAGTCACCAACACATCCAACTACTGTTCTTTGACAATGATTTTTGTTACTTGACCTAATACCTACATTCCTACCCTGATAAATTGCATATTTAGCTAAAGCCTGCTTAAAGAAAGACTTACTACTAAACCTTTGACCTGCAGCCCATTGGAATGTTTTGAAATTTGTGTTCTCACCTACCACAAAACCCCTCTTCTTCTTTCTTAGATCCCCTGCTACCTCATCACCTGAAGAGACAGGACTATCTTGCTCTTTCTCACTGTCTTCATACTCAGATGTATTCCCTTGCTGAGGTTCTTCAACCTCAACTGATGTGTTTGAAGTACTACCTACACATCCCCTAACAACATCCTCTTGAACCTGTTTACTAGTCTGTGCCAATCTGATACAAGCACTCTTGACTCTTTCCCTAGCTTGTACAAACTCCTCATCACTTGATTCTTCAACCCTATCATCCTCATTTAAAAACTCATTCTCATGCAACAAGATGTCAGCCTCTGCCCCTACAGTCTCCTCAGCAATCTCCTCATCATCTTCACTACTGCTCTCTCCTAACTCCACAGATCTACAAGGTTCTTTACCTTTTTTGTTTTCTAGATCTATTGTTTGTGTGGTTTCATTAATAATGGAGGAGGAAGGCTTATCAATAGGTAGGTTAGAAGATGGTTGTTCAGCAAGTGGCTCATTTAATAGCCAAAAATCAATGGTTGTGTCTACGTGGAAATACAAATTAGGGTTTGGGTTACTTTGCTTTTTACTCCCTATACCACTTTGTGGTCCCCTTCTAATAGTCGACTTCTTGGGTACTGTTTTGACCCCAACTGATGTAGTTTCACTTTCATTTAGTGAAATTGGGGTATGGACAAAAGGGGAGCCTACAATGGAAAGGGGGGACACAGGAATCTTTGCCAACACATACACTTCAACAAATCTGTTCAAAATAGCAACTTGTGATAGTTGAAAAGCATCATCCTCAACAAGAATTTTTCTTAAACCATCTTTTAATGGCACTCCAGGAACATAGTAAAACAACCCTTCAATAAGATTACTATTTACACACATTTCACCCAAATTAACAAGTATTTCATGCATAAATCAACTGGATTAACCTCAAAAGTTCTACCCATACCCCCAACACAAACAACAACACCATTCTCTTCAACAAATTTACCACCAAACCAGAAGCAAAACGTAAATTTAGTATCCATTAATGAAAAATTTAGAAACAACAAGCAAAGGAAATCACATTTCACATATATGAACCACAATCTCACCAAATTTGGAAAAAACTTAAAGCCAAAAGAAGCCAAACAAAATGACTTACCAACTTCAATGTTCTTGAATGCGGATCAGAAGTGGAGTGAATCCAAATCCTGATTGAAATCTTTGGAGTGGATTTGCTCAGATTATAAAGAGAGAAGAGGGAGCTTGGGTAGGGGGTAGGATGCAGAGGAGTTAATGTTGATGATGATGGCTGTGCAATCAAGGAGAAGGAGGGAGGGGTTTTACAGGTGAGAATTAATGGCAAGGAAAGAAATTAATCATTTTTCAAATTTTTACCGGTTACTAGTCATGGGAACCTTTAAATGAACATGCACTATAAAGTTCGAACCTTTCTAGGATACATGAAAGTTCGAACCTTTAGAAGCAAATGAGGCAAAGTTCGAACCTTTCAAATCAAATTTTCCTATTAAATATTGATAAAAATTAGTATGGGTAAGCATTAAAAGTGTGAATTAACATGATTTGGATTAGGATTGAGAAAAAGGATTAAAGAGTGTATTCAAGATTTGTTTCAATAATGTTAAAGTACATAGACAACTTTTTTGATGATTTTATTGAAGTTTAGAGTTTGTTTTTATTGTCGTAAGTGTTGTCGGATGTATTTTTGGGCAATATTGATAACAATTTTGTTATGGGTAAGAGTAGTATTAGTAAATTGAACATGATTTAATCAAAATTTGTTATAAGTGTAGTAATGATGAATTTGTGACGGGGTTTACTAACCAAAAAAACTTAAATCTAAAACCATTGACAATGTTCACCACAGGTTATCTTGCCAAAACCTTCAAACTTAGCTCATAACTCGCGGAAGCTCACAAGATTAAAAACATAACTAAACAACTAATCTTTAAGTTCAATCATCTAAACCAAAGTCCAAAAGAATCATACAACTAACTATAAAAGTCCACAATAGTCAACATGACAAAATCTACTATAGAATTACTAACACCCAAACAGAAACTATAATTCCTATGCATACTCAAGTCCAATATACATCTTCTAAGAACACTCTAATCATCTTCGCTATCCCACCGTTCTCGACTGGTACCGATCTGCAAGCAAACTAAAAGATGGAAACAACAAGGGGTTAGGTTTAACTGAATGAGAAGTAACAATTCAAAACATCAAAACACAATAATTCAAAACATAAGTTTAAAAGCAACATCAGTTCTCTAGATCTATGTGCGCACAGGGAGTCTAGTTGAGAGGAACATCCATAGCTCTAAGACTATGTCATTCTCGGGTGAGGCTAGTCAATATTTGAATGACAATTCACCTCAAAATAAGGAGTAAGGGAGGTTTTCCTTCTATTCCGTCAATGACCAGCTCGTGAGCTCGATCCATTGACCATATCAATATCAGCATAATCATTCATAACGCATTTGTCTCAACATTATAAAATTCAGAACTTTGATAAAACAATTTTCAAAACATAGTCTGGCCAGACCCCTTTTAGGGACTGTTACTACTCACCGACAAGACGCTTCGAGGAGTCAAGACTAGTTCACCGCAATTGGCTAGAATGGCTCTTCAACGTAGTCGTATCCTGAAGCATGACAATAACATAACGTCACCAGCGTGCGTAGATACAACTATACTAATATATAACTTATTACATCTCCTCTTAAAGTGTAACTTAACCAAGACCCCAGTCTAGCATTTTAAACCATTTAATTTTTATATACCTTAACATTACCCTTACTAATTAAATCCTATTACTTCCAACAACAATCCACAACTTCAATGATTTTCACAATCTCACACTAATCACCGAGAACTCATCCAATTTAACAATTATAAATATTTTAACCCATCAAGAATATTCGAAAAGGCTACGAACACATCCAACAACACTAAACTAATCTCAATTAAGTCATTAGAATAATCTTCCACTAAAATAATAATCCACGATTAGGTTCTCATCATCACACATTGACCCATATTTATCATTAACAAATCTTTCTAAATAAATCTTAAATCTCCATATCCAATATCAATCCTCAAGATCCATCTAATTTAACATGAAGTATGAACAAGCATACCTACACTAATTCTTGAAATCACATATCACTTTCATGAGACTACAAGATTTTGATGATCAACAATAATAATTAACATAATGAAATCTTGGATCGAAAGAGTGTGTATTTGATTCATAATGTCTCAACAAGATAAGCAAAACGGAAGAACAAAAACCAAAACAAAGAAAGAAAGAAAAAAAAGAAAAAAAAAGAACAAATAGAAATGGACCTTAGCTTGCGGCAAGAATCAAAAGCACCAAATTAGGATTTTGTTGCACAATCAAATAGAAGCCAAATTGATTTTGGCTTCCCTCATTTTAAGCCGTAAATCAAGGGCAACAAGAGGTTTTGTTCTTTTTGTTTCGGTGCAAAATTTGGTCTAACAAAATTGGTTTTGGTTTCCTTGTTCGATAGTACAGATTTCAGAGACAACCGGAGAATTCGAGAGTGATTTGGGTGGGATGTGATGAACTTGATATTTTGTTTTCATTCATGGTAGTTTAGGGTCTAGAAAATGAAAGGACAAAAATGATGAATAATATTTTAGGCTAAAATAAAAAGAAATTGAATAAGCTTTCAAACTAAGAGAATTAAGTTGATGAATATAAAATAAAATAAAATATAAAAGAAATACTTCCTCCGTTCTGATTTACTTGCTACTATTGCATGGGCACAAATATGAAGGAGTTACTGTGCAATGATGAGTAGTAGGTGGAAAGTTGCTTTTTTGGAATTTTTTAATATTATTTGTTGAAAAATGAAAATGAAAAATAGGAGTAATTAGATATAGAATAGGATAAAAGTAGGAGTAGGTATAACTTTAAATGATTGGTTTTTTACTAAAAAGGAAATGTAGCAAGTAATATGAAATTTCCCAAAATGGAAAATGTAGCAAGTATTATGGAACGGAGGAAGTACTTAATTATTGTGTCATCTTTACTAGAGCCCAAAAGTTCTAGAATTCAAATTATTTATGACCCCCAAAATAATCCTTAATATTTATATAACAAATTCTCAAATGTTACAGAATTAAACAAGGATGGACTTGAAACTAAATTAGGAATGAAAATAATAACAATATGTACTACTTTTGTTGTCTTAGTTTGTTGAATGAGTTATTGAATTGTTGTTGGATGGGCATAGTTGAATGCACTTGATTTGAGCAAATAAAGATTAAGAAGCATTATTAGTAGCAAATCACGATGTTAAAGTTGATTAGTGATGTTTTAGAAAATTGTAGGTTGGTTTGTTGTGTTATTGGAATTATGAGTATTTTACAATTCTTAGAATAATGATTTTTTTTATTTCATCTATATCCTTGATATACATAATAATACTAAAGTAATGTGAATCGTATCAATATTTCAATTCATGTATTACATAACTAGTTGGAAAATTTGCTCAAAATAATTCCAACTATCACCCGTTGGCCAAAAATATTTTTTTTATTTTAATTTTTACTTAACTATTCAAAATTAACCCTTCCCCTTCATCTATTAATCAAAAAAGAAAGAAAAAAGTGGAAAAGCTACCTATTGCAGCCGATTTAAAGGGAGGTGGGTATATTTTCAACAAATTATGAGAATAGTTGGGATTATTAAAAAATAGTTGATAGTTGAGATTATTTTTGGCCAACGGGTGATAGTTGAGATTATTTTTAGCAAAATTTCCTAACTAGTTTTATTCACAAAATAATTCTCGTTATAGTAATATACTTAATCAAATAATTCTCGTTATTTTGAGAGGATGAATTATGTTTATGTGGGGTCCAAATGATCTTTGTATTGCTGAGCCTTGATTATGATTCGTTGGCGTGACTCAAATGGATTAGTGTCCGGTTGATTTAATAGTCCCCTAGGAGAGATCTGACGGGATCACTGTACAGGGGTTTGAGCATACTTTTGTCATTGGCGCTAGATGACTAATACCGCCCCTTGATCGTGGTGTAACCATGCTGGCTTTGCAAACCCTAATATTGTGGCATATTCATTGGATTAGTACCCAATGTGTTTTTTTTTCGGAAGGTAGGATCCAAGAGGGTCAGTTGGAGGGGTATGAGCTCATACTTTGTCATGGGCACCAGTTCGCCGATGACGCCAATTGCCTTGTCACAAATCCTATAAAGTAAAGGAAGATAAACTACTCTTAATTATTTATTTTAAGGGATTAGAAGTTTTAAAAGTGAACCATGGAGCAAATAGGAAGCGCTAGATACATGGGTAAAATCCTTATTGTCTTGCAATGGTACTGTTTTATCCACTTGTTATATGGTTCTATCTATTATATATTCGCTGATTACTGACGTGCAGGGCTGGCCCTAAGGGTGGGCAAGAGGGGTCGTCGTCCAGGGCCCCATGTCAAAAAAGCAAAATTAATAGTAGTAGAAGGTTCACATAGATTATACTTCCTCCGTTCTAAGATACTCGCTACATTTGTATTATCGACTCTATTCATCGTTCAAGCTTATTTTATATATTGCGGCTAATGTGTAAGAAAAAATATAGTCAAGTGAGATCTTGTTTGAATCTTCTAATTGAATACTTTTATAATATTTAATTTTTTTAATTTTTAGCTAAGTGTAGTTTAAGATATTAATGATTGAAATTGTGCATTGGATTGCGTAAAAAAGTGAAATGTAGAAGTATTATGGAACAGAGGAAGTAAATGACAAAGAAAAAGGGCCCTATTATACAATTTCGCCCAGGGCCCCAAAATATCTAGGGCCAGCCTTGCTGACGTGCACTGTTTACTTTCATTATTTATAGCTCGTCTTTGATGGCCTTGCTATAACATGTTGGTTCATGATTTTACGTTGAGTAGTGGGGATATCATAGATAGACATTACAAGTGATGGAGCTTCTTCGCATTGCATACGACGGGAAATGAGTGCGAATCTTGAACTGTACAGTAACCTGATTGGTACCGACTATACATGTAGTTTCTTTTCATTTAAGTTATTTATGTTTGGAGTTTGAAGTACATGTCTTCCTTTGTATAGGTTATTTTCGTTGCGTTGTTTTTGTAATTTGTTTTAAATATTTTATTATTCTCTTTCTTTCTTCAAACTCAAGTGTTTACATTGGAAGCACGATCCATACTTAGCATGTTGACCGAGGATTAGGCGATGATCATTCCGCCGTGATGTTTTGTTACAAGGCATATGTTGCCTCTTCTTTATTATATTTTATTGATCGTTGTTCTCTTTTAGTGCGTCCAACTTTAGGGCTGATGTTGCCTAAATTTCTGCAGAATCTTATTTGGGATTATTCTTATTCCTTTAGTCAAATCATCCAACTTAACTTTTTCTTATCCTTTACTTTATTTATTTTATATTTTATTTTTAATGTAACACTCGAATTTCCATCTTTCCTTTGCAGTTTTGGTTTCGTATAGAGGGTCGGAAATTCAGGGGTGTTACAAGTGGTTACCAAAGCTAGTGGTTCCTATCTTAAACGCTTCATATTTTCTTTAATGATTCTTTTTGTAGACTTGTAGTTGAATATTTTGAGAGTATGGGTAAACTTGAGTTAGGTGCATTTTACTTGTTTATGCATATTGATTATTATTGCACATAGGCGTACAATATTTGCGATTATTCTCTACGATTTTGTCATGTATATAGTTGTGACTTAAAAATTGGCATGTTTATAGTGGTAGTTTTGAGCCTCAATGACAATTATAAAGCAATTATTACAATTATGTGTTAAGTATAAGTTATCGCCATACAAATGTAAAAGTGAAAATTGAAATCTTATCAAGTTAGTGACATCTTGTACTTACATTCATGGTGGTCAGGGGCAGACCCAAGATTTTAGGAATGAGGTTGTACAAAATTTTAACATATGTATTATAAAGTCCAATTTAACTAAAATTTAATTTTTGCATTACTCAATAAAGCATGAGATATAATAATAAAGCGCAAAAAAATTGTAAGCTTCTTAACTCTAATAAAATTGTAAATTTCATTGTTTTATACAAAATTGTTAATTTGATTGTGTTATCAATTTACCATCTTTATCATCAAATATTTAGGGATCAATAACAAACAATTACACATGGACACATAAGCGCTAAAAACAACTTAGAGTCATACAATCACATAAAAGTACTTAATATCATATAAGAATATCAGTGATCTTTTCAAGATTACAATTTAAAAAATTAAATAAGAAAATTTACTTGGGGTTGGCGTGAGTCGCGAGAGGGAATGGTCAATGAGTTAGAGTTCGAAAATTAATTCTTAGTGATTGGAATGCAGATCATACAATTACTTTTGATTGCAATTAATAGTCTTAACTCTTAAGTGGTTATATCATACTAGTTGCGTAAAATCTTGAATAAGTTGCATTTAGCTCATTGGTATGCAACACCCCTTGGAATAAATCTATAGGAAAAATTATCCTGATTAATACGACCTTTCAATGATTTTCCAACAATAATACGAACTTTCAATTAACCACGAATGATACGAAGTTTAACCTGTGTTTTCCACTAGTATAACTGATCGATTTGTAACAGATAGAACATGCCATTTATGACGTTGCAAATTAGCTTTCATCCCCAACCTCTATTTCATTATTTTTTTTTCAGATTTGTCACCTCATTTCTTTACTTTATCTTTCATTTTAATTACTTCCTCCAATCTTCAAAAAAATTACTTCTTCCATTTTCATTTAAACTAATTTGATGTTGAACATGTATTCCCCATCATCATCATCATCATCTCAATCTAGAACATCAACTGCAAATGAAATTCCTTTATGTAATCATGGTGTTGATGCTAAATTATAAGTAGTCAAAAAAGGAACAAGAGTTGGTGAGAGATTTTATGGATGTGCATTTTGGCCAGTAAGTATATATTCTTGAATAGCTTTATTTTATTTTATGTTAATTTTTAATTTCTTTATCAATTAGGGTTTCATGATTTGATTTTAAATGTAGGCACAATATTGTAAATTTTTTAAGTGGGAGAAAGATGTAGAGTATTCAAGTGGAATTTCTTCTTGTTTGGAAGAAGAGAAAGCTATGTTGATTGATAAAATAAAGAAATTAAAGGCCAAGAATGCAAAGTTGAAAGAAAGTGAAGCAATGTTGAAGTTAGAGGTTGTTAAACATGTAAATGCACAAAAAGCATTAAGTTTTGTACTTGTTTCATCATGGATTTTATTTGGATTGTTCTTATTTATGTTAAGCTAAGTATAAGAAATTGATCATGTTATGGAACTTTATGAATTGGAAATTCAATGTAATGAAAAAGTGTAACAAAGTTTTATCTGATCAAGAATTATAGCTTCAATCCATAAATGTTATAGCCAAAATGTTACCCTTACATACATAAGCATTCCTTACATACAAAAATACTAAATTTAGTTCCAAAATACAAAAGTACTAGATTACACCATAATGGTAACATAACATATACAAAAGATTACACCATAACTTAACACATGCAAAAGAGCAGCAAAATGACACTTAGTCTTGCAACATCAATTCTTTGTTGTCGATGCTTGAGTTGATACTATTTTAGGAGGGTTCTTCTTTGGCTTTCCCCTTTTAGCAGTAGTGACACCACTCCTTTCGCTTGTACTACCAGGCTTACCCCCTCTACTCCCTTTCCCTGTTTTAATTGTCCCGTTGCCTTTACCTAAAGAACTAGGTTGTGCAGTCATGTTGTGATGGGATAAAACTGGTGTGTTGGTTGCTACATCAACAATCTTTTTCGATCTTCCTCTACTTCTCTTCAATGGAGGTGGTTGCTCAATCGCTTTACCCTTTAAGGAACACTTCCTCTTGTTATGCCCTACCTTATTACAAATGCCACATGTCATTTGAAGGCCGTGTCTTGAGAGCTTTCCTGGTTTTTAGTATCTTCATGCGGACCCTTGAATTTGTTTTTTCGTGGTCTACCAGGACCAATCTTGATTGGAGGAGGATCGATCAGTTTATCAATCTTAGGCCAATGCCTCTCGCCAATACAAGGATTGATGTTTCCTTCATAGGCTCTCAAATAAGCCTCTTTAGTGTAGCACATATCAACGTATGACTCAACCTCCTTATGCAAGTAAAAAAATAGATGCAACTCCATGACAACATGGAATCCCTCGTAAATCCCATTTCCTGCAAGTGCAAGTTTTATTTTCAATATCAACCTGTAAAACATCCATATAATGCACCACCTGGAAATGAGTTGATGTTTAAGGAATAATAGTGCACTTAGCTGCTTCTTGCTTCTCTGTGTCTTACATTTTTTGTATCTTTGGACATAACAAACGCTTCCACTTCATCAAGGCCTCTTCCTTTTTAATAGCCCTCCTCTACATTAGCATTGGTCTAATTTCTTCAAGCATATCTATCAAGTGATGTGATCTTGCGTTCATAATGTAGTTATTGAAAGTTTCGGCCATATTGCTCAAAATAACATCACACTTTCCTTCTAGCTTGAAAAAAGATCTACAAAACAATTGAGGACCACATTTCTTGAATGCGTCAACAGCAACCGGATTTACATCCTCCATCTCATTAATTGTTTTCTCAAAATCAGCCAAGTTGTATGCTTTGACACATCTCCAAAATAGTAATTTCATCTCTTCCCCTTTGAATGACTTGTTCCAATTTGCATAGATGTGCCTAGCACAATGCCTATGTTCTGCTTTTGGAAGCTCTAGTTGGACTGCCCTCAAAATGATGTGTAAAATAAAATAACCATTATATCAACATATATCAACATATATCAGCAACATATCATTATATCAGCATATATCATCAGCATTGTCATGAAATAAATCAATCAGCAGCATTATATCATCATATATAAGTCAGCAGCATTGTAAGGCAGTAGCATTGTCATCAATATACTAAGTCAGTAGCATTGTAATAAATCAGCAGCAATTAGTTTTAGCCAGTAGTATTGTCATGAAATAAATCAGTCATTAGCAATATACTAAGTCAACATCATATATAACTCAGCAGCAAAGTACTAAGTCAGTAGCATATATCAGCAGCAATATACTGAGTCAACATCATATATAAGTAAGCAACAATATATAAGTCAGCAGCAATATCAGCAGCATTGTCATGAAATAAATTAGCAGCAATATACTAACTCAGTAGCATATGTTATGTTACCATTCATCTAAATCAGTAGCAAAAAATATAAAGTAGCACTAATGAAAAAACAAGATTTGCTGCGGTTTTTTTGCCAATATAGGCTGCGGTTTTGAACCGCAGCATTAGTAATAGTAGCAGATGAAAAAAATATTATTTGCTGCGGTTCTAAAAACCGCAGCCTATAGTCCATTTTTAAAACAAAAAAAAAATGATTATTGGCTGCGGTCATGCCGATACCGCAGTCCTTAAAGGGCTTTTTTTTTTTCATTTCGTTTAATGTAAGTGTAATTTCCTTATATATATATTCTTGAAATGTTTGAGATTCAAAAATGTCTTTAAGCTTTTGATCTCCATTAAAACCAGTTGCAAGAATCACCAACTTACTCTTAACTTTGTAGAAGCTTATATTATTTGGGGATTTTTTCAAAAAAATGCTTCCTTTTTCAACATTTTCATAAAACCCTTTTGGCACCGTCGAAATCCCACAAGAATTCATCTCTAGTAAGAAGGTATGCTTTGGTATTACTCCATATTTCTTCAAAGGAAGCTTTCTTTTTATATCAAGTTCTATCAATTTGCTGATTCCCCATCTCTGTCAAATCATACCTTCACTTGGTTTAACTTTTCCACTTTGAATAGAGTGGTTTGTGTGTGAGGAAATTCTTGTGGGATTTCGACGGTGCCAAAAGGTTTTTATTTGGTTTAATTAAAAATAAGATCCAAAGAGCGAAGAAAACAAACAAGCCTTTGAGATATAGATTGATGGAGCATTCAAAGCATTTATTTGGTACTGAATGAATGAGAAAATGAAGATTAATGAAGATGAAGTTGAGAAAATAACTTCAACTCATATAGTCTGTTCATAGTGTTTTTATGTTAGCCAATCTTAAACTTTACAAAAACAAAAAAGTTGACAAAATGAAGATGAAGATTAATGGAAGAAGAGAAGGATGGAACTGAATGAATAAGGTATAAAGATGTGTTCTGCTGTTTATATACGATTAGGGTTACGGTTTTGGAGTAGTCATTGATGGGCTTCTTTCACAGATGCGCTTCTTTAAAAAAAAAAATTAATGTGATTATTGGCTGCGGTCATGGCAAAACCGCAGCCTTTGAAGGCTCAAAAAATAAAAATTGATTATTGACTGCGGTCATGCTAAAATCGCAGCCTTTAAGGCGCAACAAATAACATTTTTTCCAGTAGTGTAGTAGAATACTAAGTCAGAAATAAATCAACTAGAGAAGGGTTGTTAACCTGATGTTCATATGATAGTATTATCCACTCTTTTCCATTGCCATGAGGCACACATTTCTTCAATTAAGAAATGAAGCATTGCCATGATTCATTGTTTTCTCCTTCAACAACAGCCCAAGCCAATGGATACATTTGCTCGTTAGGGTCTCTCCCAATTGCACTTAATCACATTCCTCCCAAGAATGTTTTTAGAAAACAACCATCCATGCACAATATTTTCTTACACCCACTTACCCAACTATCCTTAACCCCTTCAAAGCAAACAAAGATCCGCTGAAATGTGGGTGGATCTGTGCTTGGATCAATAACAACACTGAAGTGGCTATTAGGGTTACTTTGTTCTAAAACCCCAACATAGCTCATGAGCTAAAGATAAATCCAAAATTCTTTCCTAACAATATTAACTAGTTCTGCAGAAGGATTGTGTGGTCTTGACTTGAATAAATCAAGTGACTGATCTGCACACCAAGAAGCTTTGAATTGACGATTTGAATCCATGTTTCTTTGGCAAGTGTGTTCACCATCAACTTTCTTGACAATAAAGGAAGCTCGTGTTTTATCCTAACTAGCGTAGAGCTTAAAGAGACATCCTTCAATACACGTTACACCAAGCTTATTCAAATTAGACTTGTCACTCAAACATATCTTTACATTTCTTCCCTGATGAATTGCATATTTTCTTACGGCCTCCTTAAATTCAACTGGGGGGCTAAAGACTTGCCCAATAATCCATTTGAACTTCCTAAAATCGGTCCGACCATGAACTACAGTAGCATCATCAACTTCGTCATCACTATTTTCATACTTATAGAACACCTCGATGTTACCACACGCACCTAATTTCAAAACAGAATCACCCACTTGCTCTGGTTTTTCGAATTACAAATCATGAATTAGCACAAGCTCCTCTGAAATTTCATCTTCATCTTCCTCATCATGTGATTGCTCATAATCAAGATCTTGTGAATCATCCTCCTCAGATGCATCTTCTTCACTTACCTTAGCACTATTATCATTATCTAGCTCATCTTCAGAAATATCATGTTCAAGTTTGTCAAACTCTAGCTCATCACCTACTAGATCTAATTTTGAAGATAAGTTTGTGGTTTGAAGAGGTATGTACTGGCTTCCCACATCCATATAAATATCACTATGAGGTGGGTTGTTTGGTTTTTTATTGATATTGTGGGGACCAGCACTTTCACTAAGGGAATCTTTAGCCTTAGATGCTCTTTTAGGGGTCAACTTTTTCCTATTCCCAACAGAGGACCAAACATTACTACCTTCAGTAACACTTTTTGATATTTTTAGAATCAACATCCAATCATCCTTATCATTAACTACATCCAATCATCCTTATCAGTAACCCTCTTTAACCCCTCCTCAAAGCGAAGAGCATTAGTTAGATGATACCAAAGAGAAAAGTCATATTTAACCGAAGATCCTCTTTTGCAATTCCTTCTAACTCAAAAAACGACATCTTATCTGGGTCTATGGAAATGGTTTTACACATCCCACACAAATACTCAAACCTCACAACTCCTTTTTTGAATACCCCACCATACCAAAACTTCTAAGTAATTGAATCATTCACATAAGCCTAAAAACAAGCAAAAAAACACTAAATTACATACAATTTCCATTAAGAACAAGTATTAATCAAATCACAGTGAATGCCAAACCGAAAATTTTCGGTTTTTAGAACCCTAATTTTTTGGTGTTAGCAAAATTAAAGGATAAATAATGCAATTGAGAACAATAAACTAACCATCATATGTGTTTATGTAGCCTTAGTGTTTTGTCTTCTTCAATTTGTGCCTTCGAAGCTTGGGAGCAGTAGACTTTAATGGAGTAATTTCACGGGAGAGAGGAAGGAGTTTTTGAGAGCATCAGTTCAGTAGCATCAGTAAAGAAGAGTAAAACCTATGCTTTCTCACTCATAAAATACTTTTGTTAAAAAAAATAATAATAATTAGCTAACACCTTATTTAACCGGTTATGGGTAAAAAAAATACCAGCGGAAAACACAGGTTAAAGTTCGTATTATTCGTGGTTAATTGAAAGTTCGTATTGTTGTTGGGAAATCAATTAAAGGTTGTATTACTCTGGGTAATTTTTCCAAGCAACCATGCAAGTCCGCCGCTGATGGTGTTGCTTATATAACCTTTAGCTTTTATATGTTTGGATACCTATATATGTTTATATTTTATGTGTATTTTTCTTAACATAAACTAGTATGTGTATAATATTGATTAATTATATGCTTAAATTTCACTTTGTAGTAGTTTATATAAATTTTATTTAGACAAGATATTAGTCTTGAAGTTAATGCCTTGCTAATCAAATGATAATGAAATATTTTGATTATTTATTTTGTAGTTATGATACCAGTTGGTGATTTTTGATTAAGTTACAAATTGCTAAAGTTACAAGGGAAATGTAAAGTGATGTATTGTTTAATTTCTTTTTAAGTTGTTGATTTTTAAAAGTCAAATATGAAATGATATTGTAAAATGTGTCTAATAAGATTCTAAGAGTAATTTAATATAAAACATATATGTATATGCTTATACAAGTATTACATCAATAAAATTTTGCAGTCTTGTCTGAAACATTTTTTTAGTAATAATTGAGATTATCGTGATGACATTATTAGGGCTTATAGTCGTTCATGCACGAATATAAGTGGTTTAAATAAGAATAAGAATAAAGAAAGATAATATGATAAAAAGTTATAACGTGATTGTGAATGAATTCAAACTTATAAAATAGTTTTATATTTAAAGATAATGGTGTGGTTGGTTATAATTATAAGTTAAGATTTATATAAAAAGAAGTTAACGAAAGTCCATGATGTATATCATATTTCGCAAATTAAACATATATATTCGTCATAAGTCACATGTACTACATTTAGAACTGTAGAGTACAGTGGCGGATCCAGGGATCAGAGTCGCATGGTGCACCAACAGATGGACAAAATTTTAAGAAAATTTTCCGGCTATTTTGGCAAAGTTTCGTTTGATGAATTAACAACTAATTTTTAAAATTCATGCAAAATGACATGTGAAAACACAATAATCCCAAGCTAAAGCCAAAGTATAATATAAAGCGATCAATTAACATTTACAATTCGGACACATACATCCTTATCTTTGCGCTATGCAACTGTGTATTTATAAAAGTTAGTAACTTGTTCAAAATCTAAAAAAAAATTAGTAAGAAAGAAAAAAATTATTTTCTAAAAATAGAACTCACTAAATATTGAATGAGAAAGAGAAATTATTATGAAAATTTTGTTTTGTCTTCCCATAAATCAAATTAGAGTTCTTGTTGTAGAAGAAGATGTTGTATTTGGATTAGAAAATGAATCACATTATAATTACTTTGAGTTTCTTCATCAATTCCTAATTCACTTACATCATCTCAAACTCTAAAATTGTTCGTCTAAAAGATTCATCTAAAGTCTCTTACCAATTACCACTCTCATTTCCAATAATTTTCCCACTATTTTCTTGAATCTTAAGACTTCTAAAATCTTCAATCCCATTAAAGTTTCTCTTCAACATCTAATTTGTGAAATAACCCATATTTTCCTCTATTTTTTTTGCAAATAAACCTCAAAACACATTATTAATCAATAGTCATCTAATTACTTAATAGGAAAAAAGGGAATTTTCGCAAAAAATTGTTTCTCTTGAGTCATATTCTTTTTTTCCTCTCTCTCATCTATTACAGTGATCCATCCATGGGAGAGTAGAGCAATTAAGCTTTCATCCCTTCCTTCAATGCAACCTTTTTTTGATTCTTTGCAAATAAACCTTATAACACATTTTTAATCAATAGCCTTAGAGAATTAAAGCAGTATACTTACTAATAAATAACATTTTAACAAAATTCAAGATTAAGATTAAGATCAAACATTTGAACATCAAGATTAAGATTAAAGATTAGAACATAAAGTTTAAAATTAAAGATTGGAAGATAAAGATTGAGAGTGAAAATACCAAAAACAAAATTCTAAGTTTTAGGGTTTTTGTTTTGTGGGTGTGATAGGCAGCAACATCGGCAAAGCCACCGACAAGCGACTCACTGCTGGCGGCAAGGGCTGACAGGCGACGGTAGACGACAATTGTGGTGGCTGGTCAGGCGGCATCAAGGCTTTGGGGCGGCAGTTTTAGTTGTTGATAGATATTTGATTTGAATCTTGTCCTGCCTCTTCTAGAGAGATATAGGGCGATTATAGGTCGTTCGTGTGGCTTATAGGGTCACCAACTTCCTCTTGATATATTGAGCGTCTTAATTGATTGTCGTTCGATCTCCCTTCACCTAGCTTATCTCTATTTTCAATAGACCTTTCTAGGGTTGACCTAGTCTAGTCCTCGCTTGTCTTTCGTTGTTTTAATTATGTTTTAAATTCTTGCTATTAGTTTAGTTCACCTATCAACCAACCTTCCATACAACTTTCCCACATCAAGTCTTTAGTCTAGTATACCTTGTCCTTGTGGTTCGATCCCCGATTTACCATTACACTCGTTTTAGTAGTATTAGGGTGATTATAAATATTGTTTGATAAGCTTGGTTCTTAGCATTACGACGTGCTAGAAACAGAATATCAAAATGGCGCCGCTGCCATGGGACAAGGCATTATGTTTGGATTTTATGCTTGAAGTAGTTCAGTTTTGTTTTCTTTTAGTTTCTAGTTAATAATCTTTCTTGTCAATTCTTACGCTTGGTTTCTAGTGTTGTTTGAATGAACCATCTCCTCCTACACCACCAATGGCCGAGAATCAACCTCTATTTGGTTAGTTTTGGACGCCCATGTCGCATGAGTTTCAAGGGGTTGTAGTACTATTATTGTAAAGGAGATTCCATTTTGTGGGTTGATGAATGAATGTCCTCTTCAATACTTAGAGACGTTCTCTGACATATGGATGCTCATTTCTACATGCCTCGACAGTCCGGATTAAGTGAGAATGCGCCTTTTTCATGTGAGTCTAGCAGGTAACGCCAAGGATTTGTATAAATGTCTAGAGCTCAACTCCATCACTACGTGGGCTCAATTGAAGACGACGTTTCTAGAGAGATTCTATCCTACGGTTCGCACATAAGATTGGCGCAAGAAAATCGTGTCATTTACTCAAGAGGATGATGAGAACCTTAGTGCCGCTTGGAGTACATTTAAGAAAATCATCCGAGCATGTCCCCATCATGAGTATAGGGAGAATCACTTGTAAACTTTCTTTTAAGACAGGCTCGATGACTCTAAAAATGCACTCCTAGATTAAGCAGTTGGTGGGCAACTCTCAAAAGTCCCATGCAACCAAGTCAAGGCTAAGATTGAAGCTTGGGGAAGAGCGAGAAGTAATGGGCTACCTAGGGGTATGATCGACACAAGCAACTTGGACTCTATTGGAGAAAAAATCAAAGCAATCATGGACAAGATATTATCTATGCTCAAGTTGGCTCAAGGTAGTTCCAAAATATCCATTGCGAATGAACCTAAATCCTTCTCATGTAGAATCTGCGGGGGCACTAATCATGACCCATCCTATTGTGGAGGATCAAATTCGAAGCATGGGGCATCAGTAGATTATGAAGGAGGTGGTCTACAAAGGACCCTAGTCGTGAGCTATGATGGTTATGGGTACAACCCCGATTGTGTTGCGGCTGTGGGTTATAGTAATCAAGGTCAAGGGTACACTCAACAAGGATTCTACAACAATCAACCCTCTAGACCTCCCTTCAATGTTAATGGTAGTCAAGGAAACTTAAACCAAGGCTACAACTCAAACAATCATGGGCCTTACAACAATCAAGCCGGCGGTAGTTTTCCTAGGCGTAATGGGAATAGGCCATACCTCCAAGAACCACGACCTAATCCCACACACCCATATCCCACCACCCAACCACTTCCAAACCCCACTCTTAGTCATGACTAACTTTCCACTCAAGCGAGCTCTCTTACTCAACAAAATAAAACCCTTTCCCAAATCAATCTATCATTGATCTCGCAAACGCAAAAACTTCAAGCCCAACAAAAGCTATCCAAGTCCCAACTTTCTCAATTAGCCCACCTACCTTCACCAACACTTTTCCCATCCAACCCTTAATCCAACCCTTCCACCTAACCTCCATCACCTAATATCCCATCCCAACCCTAACCACCATACATGTAAGGCGATCATCCTTAGATCGGAGACCTCTTATTTGGCTCAAGTTGAGGCTACAAAGGATGATTTTGGGGAAGGTTGAGCATGCGAGTGATCTTGGGGGGAGAGAAGAAAACAAGGTTTTTGAGGAAGAATGTGAGAAGAAAAATGAAGAAGAAGTTGAAGAGAAGAGAGACGAGCTTGCTAAATAGAAAGAGAACAAGAAGTTGGATCAACAGGAGAGATGGACGAAGATCCAAGAGAAGAGGGAATATGAGCGACTACATGCCCCATCGCTACCCTTTCCATACAAAGTGGTGGAAAAACAATTGCAAGCCAAATTTCTTAAATTCCTTGAGCATATGAGGCAACTTGGATGTTATGGATCAAATGCCTCAATATGCCAAGTATTCGAACATTCTCTTGGGGAGCAAAAAGAGGCTTGAAAGTGAAGTTGTCAATCTACTAGAGCAAGTTAGTGCCATCATTCAAGGCACTTGGGCCAAGAAAGAAAAGGCTCGAGGACCCTTTGCGCTCTCGGTCACTCTCAGGAAGCATAACTCTCAGGGAGAACTTGCTGATTTAGGGGCCTCGATTAGCCTCATGCCGATGTCGATTGCAAGGAAACTAGCTTTTGAGCTCAAGCCATCAAGGAAATCCATCCAACTCACCGATCGTAGTGTTAAAGTTTCATATGGGGTGTTTGAGGACCTACTTATCCAAGTGGGAAACATTGTAGTCCCATGTGACTTTGTTGTGCTAGACATGGTCGAGGATCCTTACATTCCCCTCATACTTAGGAGAGATACTTTGAAGACCTTAGGTGCCCTCATTGATTGTGAGTCCGAGACTATTACTATTCGGGTAGCCCAAGAGAAGGTTGTGTTTGGTTTTGCTAAGTCTTTATAAGAGCCCATTGTAACCGCCCCAAATTATGAAGGCAAGGACTAATTGGAATTCAGTATTAATCAAGCGGAAGCTCACTTTTGTCAGCACAATTAAGGGGGTTACTTAAAGGTTAAACCAATGTCCAAGTAGAATACTTGAACCAAAACCAAATCAATATAACAGAAGTCTTAACTGTCGAAAAAATAATGGAAAATTATAACCAAATCGAAATAAGTCCAAAGTTCAAATTACATCCTTTAAATAGTCCAAACCTAAACAACCAAACTAATAGTCTCTCAAATACAATAAAGAGATCTAAACAAAAAGGGAGTCATACTCCAACTCGAGTTCATCTTTCGCTCGCATATCCATTCTCCGTCTAGGTGCCATAGCGGTTTACTCTAAAAACAAAACCATTGAAAAAAACATACAAAGCATAGTATCAGCAAAAAGGCTGAGTTTAAACACACTAGTGTCATCAAATAAGTCATTAAAACCTTTTTAATTTGAGTAAATTCATTTTTAAATATGCTTTTTCATTTGATAAATCATATTATTCAAATCCAGTTCAATGGTTCTATAGTCATTTCAAATTCTCATTTTTCATCTTAAATCATAAGATCTCAATGTATCCAAATCAATTTCAAACTCATATCATAAGTTTGCATGGGTACTCAGTGAGTCATCCATTGACTCGTAAAGTAGTCGATCTACTGTCCGCGACATGTCCGGCAAGTGTAACACAATGGTATTGTGAACAATATGCGCTCAACATTGGTGAACCGTTTAATCATTGATAACTGTTCTAATGGTCGCACGTTAAAATCCGGTTACACAAACTATATTTATGTTGCCCTAACTCTACACAAGTATAGTAGAGGTATGGAGTCGAACCACAGGGACAAGGTTAGTTAAGCAGATGGTCTCAATATCGGTGTTCAAACTTGTTAAGATGAATGAAACTAATTAAAACTAAGATTGAATGCAAAGCTACAACTAGTATAAATCAAGGGGAGAAAAGGCGAGAATGATTGGTTCCACCCTAGAGAAGTACCACAAACATTCATGCATTAGGCTGAGTTAGTGACCTTCAATCATCAACGGATTCAACAATGAGAGGAAGTTGACGGCTCTAAGACCAATCGAACGACCTATAATCGCCCTATGTCTCCTTGGGAGTGGCAAGACAAGATTCAAGGTGAATCATTATGATGATTGAATAGGTTTCAACTAAACCCTAACTCATGAATAAGGGGTTCCAACTTTAGGGTTTCACTAATCAAACTCTAGGGAACTACTCACACATCATGAAGGAAAAAATAAGCATAATATTCCACAAGAACAAGAAACTAGACATGGAAGACTTCTATTTGAACAATAAAAGCAATAATAGGCAATAACAAAGAAAAAAAGAGGAACAAGAACATAAAAGTAGCAACCCTATGCTAGATATTCAAACAAATCCAAATACATAATCACCACAAAGAGAAAAGAATCATAAATTGCATTTAAGAGTAACTTACCAACAATATTAAATGATTCTAGAAATAAATAAAAGAAAGATACTCATACCATAAATAAAATTTCAAAAGGTGTAGAAGATATCATCCACAAGTGTAGCAAAGAATTACATCCAAAAGTTAGTGACTTGATTGATTTAGGAGAAACATCAAACTAGAGAAATAAAAGCTAGGGTTTTTTTAAACTAGAGAAATGGAAACTAAGAGATTCAAACTACTCTAGAGAATGTTTAGGGTTTTAAAGCTAGAATGCCCTTTAAACTACAGGAAATGGGTATATATACCCCTAAAATAAGAGTGTCACGAAATTACAAAAGGGCCTTCGAAGGCTAAAAATGAAAATAAGACTGATACGCAAAAACAGACGCATTTGCCTGAATGTATAGGGCCATTCGCCCGAATGTAGCTCCTTCGCCCGTATATTGTGCATTCGGTATTTCCAGTGAGTTTTGAGCCACTTTGTTCTTTGAAGACCATTCGCCCGAATGTATGCCCAATTCGCCCGGATGTGGCTCCTTCGCCCGAATATTGTGCATTCGCCATTTTCAGTAAGTTTTGCAAAATTGATGCAGAGCGTTGGACTCCCATTCGCCCGAATGGGAGCCTCCATTCGGCCGAATGTACTGTATTTCACTCCGTTGAAAGCTTTGATTCCTTTTTCGACCTCACGAGCTGTGCTGAGGTCATGGGACAGTCCCGATTTGTTGTGGAAAAGCTCCGGAAATGATGTCTTAGCCTCGAATGTATGCCAAACGCCCTCGAAATCTCCAAAAATCACCTAATCAGTGTCAAAACACTCAAACACAAGATCAAGGAGAAATCATGCGTGAAATATATCAAATTGATGCAAAATGGCGAGACTTGACACCAAAAATGGGGTGGTAAATGTGCTCTAAAACGAGCACATCATCTTCCCCCAAACTAGACCTTTGCTAGTCCCTAGCAAACTAGACACCAAGGCAATATAAGGATCGACACAGAACAACACAAAACAAAAGTAATATGGAGGGCGGAAACCAAACAATGCAAGCTGCGTACGCACAAACTCTTTCCTAGCCATGGGTGTGCAAGTATGATGGGCTCGAAGAACATAATATCAAGGTAACTGACATCTACCACTAGCTCGGGATTGCCAAACAAGTTCCAACACAGGCCATGCCACCCACTACCTAAAGAGGTCACAAGTCTACGTTCCTTGGATTATTTCTCGAAAGATGTGAGAAACATGCAATCACGCTCATGTGTTTGATTATGGTTCGTGTTTCGCTCATAATCTTCCGACTAAAGATGAGTCAGGGATCAAACACCTAATAGGGGTAAATCATGGGGATTGTATCATATCTAACTCCAGCACAAAACAGATTAAACGAACCAAGTCGAACAGGTTAGCAAAGGGTTGTAACGTTGGCTTAGGGTTAAGGTGGGATACATTTGGGAATGTGGCGCTAAGTAGAGGATAGCAAGTGACCCTAGACTAAACAACCACAAACATATCATGAGAGAACAATAAACATGATATCCATTAACCATAATAACCCAATAATCTCATATAAGCACAATGACCTATAACATAAAACACCATCAAAAGAGTGTGAAATCTCATAAATACATGTGTTTCCAAGCTCATCTCCCAATGAAATATTAAACTCCTCTCTCAAACAAACATATGCATGTAAATCTCAATGAAGAACAAGAGAAAGGTTCCTCAAACAAAGAATGAATAATCACTATATAAGCACGAGAGGATGAATGGAGAAATAGTATGAGCTGGATAAGAGAGTCATATGAAATCAACAACCAATATTATAACAAATAGCACACAAATCACTATAACACACAACAACCCCACCATCACTAAGCTATCCTCTAGGTAAAAAGAGGGAACATTTGGCTTATGTGGAGGTTACAAAATGTGGCTACAAAAGAAAAGGAAAAGGCAAAAGCTTGACTTATCCTAATGTTAGATTGCGTTTAAGGTATGCTATTTGGCTATGTAGCTAAATTCTAGCGAACGTGTTATCATCCTTGGTCTCAAGAAAAGTCGACTATGCTGGACAAGAACCGACACAATACTTAGATCCCCTAACTAGCACTCAACATGAATGGAACTCGCAAAGAGTCTAAGAAGGCTAGTTACTCGAAATGCGCCTCTAAAGGTAGTCATCATAGCCAACCAACCAAGCAAACCCAAATCCCCGAAGCTATGTGGAAAATAGTCAGACTCTAGGTCCCAAAACAGGCACAGGGCTAAGGAAATATGAGTTCGCATAAAACCACAGATGTATACACTAGAAGCTCGCATGCTAGTTTCACAACTCAACCATTTTATTAAAAACAAAACATGAATATGCTCTATGTACAACATGCTATGAATGCAAGGTGAATATATGAAATATCTACAAAATAATATATGCAATGAACTAACCTATAATTATATGAAACTAAATGCGCAAACAAACGGGTAATAGTGACAATGGTGTTGACCAACTCTCCTCCAAGCTAAGCCTTTGCTAGTCTCTAGCAAAGAAGGAGAGAGAAGATAAAGATGAAACATTTAAAACCATGGTCAACAAGATTGTCATAATACCCAACAGAAACAAACACTAGTCAATAATAAAGAGGGAAGAAGCTCATACCTAGGCTAGGAGGGCTCTCACTCCTAGCACTACCATCACCACCATCAAGTGGTCTAAGAACTCTCCACTCCTCGAAAGAAGTGGAGGCGAGAAGCGCAAGGTTAGAGTGTTTGCCTCCCCCAAGCTAGGGTGAAGCTATATTCTTCATCTTTGATGTATTGCTCTTTTGAGCCTCCTTTCTCCTCTTCCTCACCGTTTTGGGACCGTTAGCATTGACCCTCTCAACATCATCGAATCAAACACAAACTAGCCTTTTGGAGGGTCAATCTAATGGTCGTTTGGATCTGCAAGTTCTAACAAACAACACTACAAACCAAACGTGAGCACTGACTAGCAAAAATGCCTGCAATGAAGGAAAAAAAAGTGAAACAATAATAATATGTACAGTTGGGTTGCCTCCCAACACGCGCTTCTTTAAGGTCTTTAGCTAGACCTGACTCCCTAAATAGCGAGTCAAACTTCCGAGGAGTTTGTCAAACTTACTCCCCTCAACAACAGAGGTTGGGCAGTAAAAGAGGGAGAGAAGAAATAAAGGCGGGAAACAAAAAAGGGGCCAAAAACCCATACGAGATGGCGGGAAAACCCAGCAAAGGGGGGGGGAAAAAAAAAGCGGCATAGTATCACGGGGCATCAAAATGGCTAAAAGAAGGTTGGGACCTACTGACGCGGGGTGGGGTGAATCGCAAAAACACTGGGGTATACATTGGGGATCCAGGCCCAATCTACCCTAAGTCATTGGTCCAGAATGATCAGCACATAGGGGGTTAAATGGTGGGTGAGGCGGAACCTCTCAGGGGCACCCCGGTGGTGGTGCATCCCGAAAGGGGGCGGAGGTCGTGATCAAAGGGTTGGGAATGGAATTCCCTTAAAATTATCATATCATCTTAAACTTAAAAGGTTTTGTCCCCAAAAGGGAGGGTAAAGGGGTGGGGTGAGAATCCGTTGACAAATTCTGATTTCCCCTCTTTTCTTGCCAAATGGGCATGTCCCGACAAAAAACAAATAAACCCATCATCAAATTTTTGATGCCTGCAGGTTTTTTAGTTTAAGTCCATAAAGGCTTAAAATTTACACCTTTTTTTTTGTCCTTTTACATTAGAAGGGGAAAATTTTAAAATGGCCCCCTTTTATATAAAATTATAATTAAAACAAAAAACCCAAATATTATAAAATATACCAATGTTTTTTTCCCTTTTTCCCCTTTTTAATAATATATATAAAAAAAAAAAAAATTTTTAATTTTTATCATACAACATATATATAATACATAAATAATAATTTTATATATATAATACATAATATATATATAATATATATTAAAATATATATATATATAATATTTATATATATATATATATATATATTATTTTTAAATAGTAATAATTTAACAATCCCCCTAGTAACAAACCACCTTTATTTTCCAAATAACATTCCCTTTAAAATATTTTTATATTTTTATATTTTTATATATATATATATATTATATATATTTATATATTATATATTATTTTGAGGGCCTTTTATTTAAAGCGGTGGCTACATTTTTTTTTGAAATCAATTTTTAAAACCCTGTTTTTTTAAAAAAATATCCCGAAATTTTTTACTCTAGTAAAAAAGCGGCTTCATAAAAATATTACACCCCCTTTGAATCTCAAATTCAATGCCAAGGATGGAGAACCATTACAAGATCGAAAAATATGGAGTATAGTGGAAAAAGGTTTCCAAAAATAAAGACTTGAATTTCCTTTTTTCAAACTCTAAGTCGGTTCTTTAAACCCCGAACCACACATTGGCAAACCCCATTATACGTTAAATTACATTTTGTTTCAAAGGTATGGTTTGTTTTCAGGCTGGAGTACTTGTTAAATTTTTCCCTTTTTTGCCCCCTTTTTGGGAAATTTT